>LFIW01000856.1:0-177164 GCA_001625285.1 Colletotrichum incanum
GGGTGGGTGGGGGGGGGGGGGGGGGGGGTTTCGCCAGTGTGCCGAACCCCGCATTTCTCCTCCGTTTGGTACAAGTTCATCGTGTCCATCAGCGGCGTCGGACGTTGGAGAAAGACCGCCACTGACTCTGAAGCAAGCTCAACACTCTAGAAACCAGTTGAATCACACCCTCCTCTTTCTCCCTCCGTTGCCGGAAAGCCGGATGTATGGTCCCTGCGACGGGAAGTGGATCCCGGACCCGGTTTTCCCTCAGCAGGTGAACGGGGCGGGACCCGGGTTGGTGTAGCTCGTCGGGGTGGGCCAGTACGGCTGGAACAGGATTCCGGGGTCCGTCGATTTGTACGCCCCAGGGAACGACACGAGACCCGAGGGGCTGGTGTTCCCGCCGCCGGACAGCGACACCTGCGCGCACCCGATGTAGAACTGTGCGCCGCCTTCGGTCGCGGCCCCGTGCAGCGCCAGGTGCTCGACCCGGACGAGGTACTCGCCCGACGCGATGCAGGACGGGATCTTGGTCGAGAGGACCTGGCTGTCTGTGACGTTGATTTTCGTTAGCATTGCACTCACAAAACCGTGACTGAATCAGCCTTATAGAGAGGAAAGCCGTCGCGATTCACGAACTCTCCACAAATTCCCACAAAATATCGGTCGACCCTTTTCTTTTTGAAACCCGCAATCATTTCCCATCCGGTTTTCTGGATTGCTTGAAAAAATTTTCCCTCGTCTGGTTTTTCATCACGCTTTGTTCGCGTACTATATTTTCTTCTTCTTTTTCTTTTCCCCTCGTTGTTGTCAAGGTTTTCTGGAGAGAAAAACGGAGAACTCACTGAAAGAAGCCCACTCCAGCCCACTACTCGTGATCGTCGGCCTCTCGTGGTAAATCTTGAACCACACCGCCCCGCTACCATCCCACGTCGCCGCTGTCTGACCCGCCGGCACCTTTGCCATCCAGAAACTTGTCGGGCCTGGGTGTCCCACGATCGAGTTGGCCGCAAACCCGATTGTAGAGCCCGCCGTCACGGGGAGCGTCTTCACCATGCCCCTGTCTTTGGCATCAGCCTCATAGCAGCGGATCTGGGTCGACGAGACGCCGTCGGCCGGGCCATTGCTGTAAAAGTTGAGCGTCTTGCGAACGTGCTGCCACTCTGGGTAAGTTGTGCCGCCGTAGACGAGTCGGCCGAATGTGTCTGGGCGAGCAAGGGTTCAGTTTATCATCTTTTTAGGCGGGATTATGTTGCGGGATTGATACATACAGTGAGCTTTGGCCGAGGCAGCAACCAAGGCAACGAGAACCGCAGAAAGCTTCATCTTTATGCTAAAGGGGAGAAGTCCTATAGGAGGCTAGAACAAGTTGCACTGGGGCTATTCTGGCTAATAAGGTACTATGTTGTGGTCATCAACTCTAGATTGTCAACTCAAACTCGGCAGCCTGATCCTTATATATATATATATATATCTATATCTATCTATATATATATCCTGGGAAGGCATCCAAAATAACTCGGTCCTAATCTCTCGATAGATTAAAAATTCCAATATCCTCGAGGTCAAGACGATGCCTCCGGCTTCCGACGGCCGGCGAAAACATTGGGTCATATTCCACGAATCTCCATCATCGGACCTCGAACCCCATGTCCGCCCCGGAGTCGAGCCTCCGCGAAATGGTAACACTACGATCCTTGTTCTCATCCACGCGGACACCCGCTAACTCCAGTGTATTACCGTGTGACAACTCCGCATCCGGGGTAATTAGATTAAAAATGATACCCATCCAGAACCACCATCGGCCTTGTGTCGGCAGCTCTCCTCCGCCAAGAGCGACGTGGGGCTTCGTGCCGTTTCCCCGATAGTAACTACCAACTCGACTGCGATTTGTCAAGGTGCCAGCACCGGTGCGTCGTGAAAGGTCTTTCTAGTTTGCGACTCCGGAAAACAGTGGGTTATAGATCACTTTCCTACCCGCATTTGGTGGACTTGGCGGTCAACGTGAAAGTGAAATCACGGTGCTTTTCTCGGTTCCAATTTGTGTATCTCACTGTTTGAGCACCTCGGTCACTTTCCATCGGTGAGATTCCTTCTAGCTGCTCAGACCGTTGCCAACTCGCATCCATAAGGGTTAGAAAACATTAACCGGCGGCCGTTCCAGCTGGTGCAGGATTCTATGTAAGAGGTACACCAACCTCAACTGTTTTATCCAGGATGGAAGATTGAAACTATTGTACCTATCAGACATTCTGTTTCGGGAATGAATAGCAACCCAATACAGCGCAACCAAGATCGTATCAGCGCGTTCAATGGGCTGATTCATGTTCAGGACCACAGACGAGTCTTATCTTTGCATCAGAAAAAGTGTTACCTATACACTCTGCGGCCATGCATGCACGTTTCCACTTCCAAGCCAAGAAAATCTCCACGGACAGTTTGGCGTCCAGTGCTCAGTCTTTCATTGTCAATGTCTCAATCAACACAAGGCGGGAATTTGCGAATTGCCGACACACTTTGAGACAGACTCTACATCTTTTCACCCTCCAGATAATCCGGTTACGGCACATGACACATAAAACAGTATGAACGTTGATTTGATCATTGTACTCTGTCCAGTTTGTGAGTCTACAACCAGATTCGCTGGATGGTTGTCATATTAGGAGTTGCAGCACACACACGATGGAATACTTCCCGTGGTATAGTCGGTGCTTTGATACTGAGATTGTATCTCTGAAGCAAACACAGCAAACCCTGTAGAACAGCTTCATCGTCCTCGTTAGTAAATGGCGTGTGCGAGCAGCCTGTTCTCTCATGTCTGCCTTGAAGTACGAAACGAGGAGGGCTGTTCCGCTACTATCGTCTTCGTCAGCTTCAGTGGTTGCTTCTTGGGCTTCATTCGAATGTCGAAAGGCAAGTACATGTCTTGTTGTTGTTGCCCAAATGCTGCCTATCTCCCGCATTTGGACCTTTGATCGTTACGCTTATAGTTCTGGAAGAAGATGACAACATGCGTATGTTGGGTTATCTCAATCTAAAAGGTAGCCGAGCATGGGGCTAGATGTCATTACGAACAGCTGGCGGGGCCTTCCTTCTCCTACTCTCTACCAAATTATTGCGGTCGTGGAAACCATATGAGAAAAGGAACTTTATATACAACAACGTACTGCAGATACAGAGTTGTATCATAACCATTCGTCAATTCTTCAAATAGCTCATATTTGCTTTTATTTTTTTCCCCTTTCCTTGGAAAACAAGCATCCAACCGCTCAAATCCAATCCTTTGGGCTTGTTAGTCGCAATCTTTCACTAGCATTTTCAGTCTCCTTGGCCTTGGTGTTGACACTTTCCATCTCGAAACCGGCCACCTTTTTGTACACTCTCCCGATGTCCTCCAACTCTTCCTTCGGGACGACATCATACACATTATCGAAGCCGTCAGGCGCTCTCTCCTCGCATATTTGCAAGACATGATCCGGTCCATTGCCCCGATTCGCCATCACAATCTTGGCCGTAGCCGGCAATCTCTCGGCCTCATACGCTTTCAGCACTCCCTCCACATCATCCGGCTTCTCACTGAGAAACTTCGTCAGCGTCTCGGCATCAATGATGGCCTGCGATGCGCCGTTGGAGCCGATGGGGTACATGGCATGCGCAGCATCGCCTAGGAGAGTAAGCCGACCAAAGCTCCAGCGCTCAACCGGATCACGATCGCTCATTGGAAACTCAAACACCTTCTCCGTCTGGTCAATGAGGTCCTTCACATCGAGGCCACCGCATCGCCATTCGCGAAACTGGCTCTCAAACGCAGATTTGTCGACAGCCTTCGTCCAGTCGGTCTTCGGCGGCGTAAGATCCTTATCTTCCTTGTCTCTGATTCGCAGTTCGGCGATCCAGTTCACAAGGCTCTTGCCGTTGTCCGCTGAGCGTTGGCTGATCGGGTAGGCGATAAACTTCTGGTCAGCATGGCCGGCCCACACCATTGACGCGCCAGTGAGGTAGGGAGCGCGTTCCACACAGCCGCGCCAGAGCATGCGGCCAGAGAACCGCGGCGGGCCTTCGTTCGGGTAGAGGATCTTCCGTGCGGTAGAGTTGATTCCGTCGGCGGCGATCAGGATATCGCCCGTCACGCTGGACTGCTTCGCTGGCGCGCCATCTCGACGTTGTGAGAACTCCGCTGTGATACTCTTGGAGTCCTGAGAGAAACCCGTCAGGGCATGATTGAGATTGACCGCGTCCTCGCCTAGTCGCTCCTTGACAGCGCTCAGAAGGAGCATCTGGCATTCACCGCGGTGGATACTCAGTTGTGGAACTGCATAGCCCGCCTTGAGGCCCCTTGGCTCGCTGAGGATAGAGTGCCCATGGCGGTTGTAGAAGTTCAGCTCCTGAGTCTTGATTCCAGTCTTCTCGAGAGCTTCGAGCAAACCGAGGTTGCGAAGAATAAGTACAGCCGAAGGCTGAACATTGATTCCAACTCCGAGAGTGGTAAGGTGTGACGAGGCCTCGAAAATGTGTATGTTTGTGAAGCCAACGGCGTGGAGAGACAGTGCGGTTGTCAAGCCGCCGATGCCGGCGCCGGCTATGAGGATCTTGGGCTGGGGCTCTAAGAATGGCATTGCGCTGACTTGCCCCAGTGCGAGTGTATAGATAGGGTAAATAGGTTAGAACAGAGCTGAAGGAGCCAGTCTTAGAGTCACAAACTGCAAATCCATAAACACAGTATTGTTCGTGACTCAAATACCTCGGACGACAATCATTGGGATGGAGTTCCGAAATTCGGAGTCAATTAGACGATTGCCGATTACAACTGCCGCGATCTGGGGCAGAAATTTTCTAGGTCCACCACAGTTAGAAGAGTAAAAAGGTGAAGCCTCGCGTTGCAATTCATAACTGGCAAAGTCATGATTCGCTACATCATGATGGCAAAAAGAATAAACTGTTCAAGTAAATACACTTTCAACTAATGACAAGAACAATACCATTTCCTTTAATCTGCTTTTCCGAACCCTCCGACTTTGGTAGCTGGACCCACTCTCATACAAGAGAAGGTTAGCGATAATGCTCTTGAACTATTTAACAAATGGAGTAATCGTTCAATCAGCTACCAGGACTTCCTAAAGATCAAGGACGCCATAGCCCTAAGCATTTAGGAATATTGTATCATGGAAAGCGTGCACTAATTCGATGGCCGTATCTTGGACGATGAAGACCTACAGAACAGGCTTCAAAATAGCATTCTAGTCACCCGTAGTAGTCTGAAGCGAGACCGTAAATGAAGAGGCGTATTTTGAAAGCGAAAACTGTATGAACTTCACGGAAACTAATCCACAATCTCGTGTAGTTATGTAGAAGCGTTTAGTTCTGGTTGACTATTTTATTTACCGTTGGGCGCAATAAACTTAAACAATAAACTTAAATAATTGTGTAAACCGGCTGAGATGTTCAGGTAGAAAGGCGTGGGGCAAATAAGATTGATTACCAAATCTGGAACTCCAAATGGCGTTGATGTCGATCTGGGGTAAAAATAGAACATGGATTTTCTTCAAGGATATAGAGACAGAAGATCAATGTGTACAGGTTTGACTAATTCGAAAGATCTGTCCTGATGATCTACTGCGCGCTTTGTTTTGCGGCACAGCAGGCAGCGCGCGACGCGATGACTAACACTGAACTTTTACTTGAACTCCACCGAATCCATGCAATCAGTATGAACACGTCTTCTTCAACCTCAGCACCCGAACTAATATTTTTGGGATAAGGCCACGGTTCAGAAGTGGTATCGTTAGAATAGAAAAACATTAAATAGACATCAATACCTCCTTCAAAACAACTCGGTTTTCCCAAAATGCAAGCATCTCATAACATCAAAACGATCCCGATGAAACCCACACTAATTACTTTTCTCTTATTCAACTTCATACTCCTTTTCCAAGGTATCTCAGCGGCATGGCATATTCCATCTCTGCAACTTCCTCTTACCTCCTCCAGGCGCAGCAGCAGCAGTCCATCACCCACCCAGAAGATTCCGCAGTTCATCACCAATACGAATCACCCCTGGTTGAGCACCCACGCTAACAAGTTATCGAACCTCGAAGACCCAAAGTCCGTCCTCTGCACCCCTTTGGATGAAGTCATCGCTCAAAATGAACAAATTCCTCCTTTCGGCCACGACTGACAGCTGAACGGGCTTGACGTTCCTGAGGACCTATTCCGCAGTCTCGATTTCGCGGATGGTTGCTGCGGAATCAACTGGTTCAGCGCGCGCCAGCGTCTTCTTGAGATGCGGTCCTGTCCAAGGGCTTTGGCCGAGGTTCGTGAGCTCAAAGTTGGCATGTCCACACACCTTGGGCGGTCAGCCTTCCCGCCTGAAGATCTACCGGGGCTCTTTGCCGAGGTCTTGGAGTCAATGACGGGTTTGCAACAAATAGACTGGAGGATCAGTGAAGTGGATGAGAGTAAAATCTTCGAGGCGGCGTTTGCTGAGCGTGAGACGGAATTGGCTTCTGTCGAGGAATTGACAGTGAACACATACTCGTCTTGGCTCTTGAAAGCCGCACCCTCTTTAAGAGTATTGAAGCATACGCGCGAAGAGAGTTCGAGGAGGTCAGGCCCAGACAAAAACTGGTTTATGGCTTTGGGTCGATTCAAGCAATTGAGACAACTTGACCTAGGCGATTTGGTATGGGATGCAGAGATGACTGAACGTAAGTCATACGTAAAGCCGGAGAGAAGGCCTTGAGGCACAACGAAGAGCTGATTTTGGGAACAAAAATAGTCACACCTGAAGTGCTGCCCGAAGTTGAGGAACTCTGGGTCGGTGCTCTCCACCACGAATATAGCGCTCCAAAAGGGGAAGCGCTACGCGTAGGCGTTCTCTTTCCATATATCATATCAAACAGACGGCTGACATGTCACTTAGAATTTAACAAAAAGCCTTGCCACCATTCCAAGACTGCGACATCTTCACCTTCCGTGGACGCCTGACCTGAATGTTGGCTTCGATGGTTGGCCCTTGTACGGAAATTTTTATGACGGCGAAGAGGGTGCCAGATATTGGCGGCAAGACCAGCTGAGGTACCTCGAGGCAGCGGAGACCGCGGGAGACATTGTTCGCGGGGACCTTCCCACATTGAAGGGTATAGACATTGGCATATTTTACGGTAACTTCACTCTGGACGCAAACGGGAATAACATTACAATATGGCCTTGGACTGGAAACTTGGAGGATTGGCTTCTGAAGAATCTATGGTCAGTCTAACTACTGAGGCTGGATTTAATTATCGAGCTTGCAGATGAGACCAACAAAGCCAGTGAAATCGCCGGACTCACGCTTGTGGCAGACGATAGGCAACCCCAGTTTTTTGTTTCTTGCGAACATGAAAGCCTTTATTGATTCGGAAACATTCTATGAGGAGGATATTTGCGCGAAAGAGGTTAGTCAAGCTTCGGAGGGTTAGGGGTTGAAACGCTGGGATGGAATCAGGAACATGTGTCACGATTATCCCATGGGGTGCCAATGGACCATTCCTCCCAAGGTTAGGGTAAGCCAATTCATTTCATCGTCTTGAAATTTCAATCCAATAAAGAATTCATAAAGTCCCGTTTTTTGGAGTAAGAGTGGGTACTATGTATTATAATGGGAATCCAAGATGGGGTGATGGGATAATCGTCAAGCGCTTCGGGCACTGGAAGAGGAGATTCAATGAGGAGATAAGACTATTTCTAGTGACTTGACTATCTACAACGTGTCTTCATTTCGACTTTTATTCGCGGTAATCACGTTTAGAAGTAATCGTCACCCTGTAACTGTTTCCGACAAGCTTATTAGATGCAGCGCTTCGTGCATTCCCGCAAACAAACAATTTCACCGCATTGAATTTCTCAAGCTCGTATCCATCCTCTCACTCCTCGCAAGAGTCGGCAACGAAACCTCGCCAAGTCAAGAAGCTAACTTCCCCGCAACTGCAACCCGACCATCACCAATCCTTCCGGCATCTCCCCCGAAAAATTGGCTTCTCGATGAACTCTCCTCGTCAACTGGGCCAATCCGGCCATCCAAAGTGGGCCCGGGTGGAACGCGGAGATCTCCCGGCATCTGCGTAGGTTCGGACTAGGCAGAGCTCGCCCAGTCACAGCTCATGAACGAACTGTCAACCTCCGAGCTTCCCCAGCACATTGTGTCCCCAGTTTGTAAAAAATCGATGACGTTTCGTATCCGAGAAACCCACGAAACGGTAATTGCGTACAAATTTTGGTGTTGCAATCGAATTGAGGAGGCGTGACGTAAGATTGATATGGTCGCTTCCGGTGAGAACAAGGATTGAGAAAAGCATAAGTAGTCAATAATATGTCCAACGGCGCGAGAAAATTAACATTGCACACCAGGATAACAAGACCCGGTGGACAAACGCAAACATGTCGAAACCAGTTCTCGTTGTTATCGGAACTGGATGGGGCGGGTTCACTCTCACTCAGAAGGTCTCATTAGAGAAATACGATGTAAAAGTCATCTCACCAATTCGGACGATCCAGTACACTCCGTTACTTGCCAGCGCAGCATGCGGGCTCTTCAACTTTCGCCTAGCGGAGGAGCCCGTCCGAAGAAAGCACCGGACGGACCAGGATTACTACAAAGCCATTGCCGAGGATATCGACTTCGAGAAACGCATAGTGCGATGCAAAACTGATGCTCCTACCGCTAATGAGGACCCAACCTATTTTGAGGTCAAATACGACAAAATCTGCATTGCGCCAGGATGCGAGACTCAAGACTTCGGTACGCCGGGAGCGAAAGAGCACGCTCTCTTCCTGAAAACGACAAATGATGCACGCCTCATTCAGCAACGCATTCTTCAGATGTTGGACAAGGCCTCATTACCAACCACCAGCGAGCAAGACCAGCAAGATTATCTCAACATCCGCATCGTCGGCGGTGGTGCCATCGGCATTGAAGCTGCCGCTGAACTATGGGACTTGTGGTTCGAAGACATGCGTTTCTTGTTCCCTCATCTGGACGGCAAATTGAACATTACCATTCACGATGTCGCACCCAAAATCCTCTCTACATTCGACGCCCGGCTTAGCGAATATGCGACGAGTTCGTTGGAAGGAAAGCATGTCAAGATCATGACGGGATCCCACATCCAGAGGGTGGAGGCCGATGCGATTTTCACCAAAGAAGATGGTCGCTTGCCGTACGGACTGCTCATCTGGGCCACCGGAAACAAGGTGAGCCCTCTGGTCGACAAGCTGCCGGTGAAGAAACCTGAGGGTGGGTTACCTCGCATCCTCACCGACAAGTATCTAAGGGTACTGAGACCCGACGGGACTCCGATGGAGGATGTCTATGCGCTAGGGGACGCCGCCGATATCGAAGGAGCATCGTTACCAACCCTGGCAGAAGTTGCCTTGCAGAAGGGCGAATACCTCACCAGTGTCCTCAACTCTGGTGCTCACCCTGCTCCCTTCAACTACAAACAACGGGCACTCCTGGCATATCTGGGTCGTCACGATGGAATCATTGGCGGTCGGCAGGAGTGGACCGGTATTAGTGCATGGCTTGCTTGGCGTTCTGGAAGCTTGGGATGGACGAGGAGCTGGAGAAGAAAGATCATGATCTCGATCAGCTGGCTTTTTATTTGGATTGCTGGCAGAGATATTGCGAGGCCATAATCCTTGATTTGTGGCGGGTTGTTGATAATAGCGTGCACTTTCAAATTGTTCGTGAATATCAGAATGGAAATGATCACATCATGTAAACCACCAAACGCAGTTTTCAATAATAATTCTTTATGCTTTTGACAGAAGTCCCATCAGTTTGCAGCTCAAGGGACACTTTACGTTCCCGGTCAAAAAAAAGTATGTGAGTTTGCTGTATTGTGCGAATAATCATGTCATTGGGCATACTTGACAGATCGGAAAGCTCAAGTACAAAATTATTGTCAGTTAAAGTGTTGCTTATAGGTAGAAGATATGAGCCCCCAAAATTTTACAGCTTCAATCTACTGAAACCACCAGTCGAGACATCACGTAATGGTGTCCTTCAAGTTATCCTTGCCAACGCTCCTCTGGCCAGGTCTTTGCGACCGATGATGAACGAATCTAGAAATCTAAGCTCTTCACGTGTTTGAGTGCCATCACAGGCCATTAGCTAAACAGCTGAGTAGACCTTGAGTACCACAATGTGTGATATATGACCTCCCTATTGCGAGGTCGTCAAGTGTGTATTGTGATATCGGTTCATGAGACCACATGCACTGGAGCCCAGAGGCCCAGTTAGCTTAAACCTCGTCGCATCTATCCTGTATTCATCACTTGGAATCATCCTAAAGGAAAGGATCACCATGGTTCCATCTCCACTATTCGGCTAATAAAAGAGACGGCAGACGCCGAGGCAGATCAGGATGCGAGATCGCTGAGGGGCCGCTAAACGTTGTGGTCCCTTGGCAACACAAGCGGGTACGCATGCAACACTACTAATTCCCAACCGACCCTAATGAGCCCTGCTCGCCAAGCAAATTAGATTGTAGACTAGGGCTCAGTGATCTTCATGTTCCAGACCCCGAGTCAACCTTCAATTTCACAGAGAGAGAGAGAGAGAGAGAGAGAGAGAGGAGAAATTCTGATGCATCAACTTTATTTTCCTATCAAATATGTCCTCAAAATGATATTGTAAATCTCAAAAAGGGAGCCAAGATTCGAAACCAAGGCTTGAAGTCCTATAAACATCTCATTCCATCATAAAGGAAACGCGCCCACTCGTCCATAATGAGGGGGTCCCAACTCCTTCATATGCACAATAGACGAATAGCAATTTCAGCCGGCGGGGAATAGAACGTCTTCTCACCCCTCCCGACTGCTTTGTCAGGTCGCTCGACGGATGTCGATTGAGCTGCTTACGCACCAGCACCGTTGTAGGCGATGAGGTTGGGGCTGCCGCCCAGGCTGCCGGTGATTCTGCTGGGGGTGCCGAGAGCCTTGATGCGGGCAACAAGGGAAGCAGGGGTAGCCAGGCCCTCAACAGACTGAAGGTAGTTGACCAATCCAGCGACGTGAGGAGAGGCCATGGAGGTACCAGAGATGCTGTTGGTGGCGGTGATGGAGCCGATCCAGGTGGACAGAATGGAGCTGCCAGGGGCGAAGATGTCGAGGACGGCGCCGTAGTTGGAGTACGAGGCAATGGCCCACGAGCTGGTGATGGCACCGACAGTGATGGCGTTGGCAGCGTTGGCGGGGGAGACGTTGGCGGCGTTCTGAGCCTCGTTACCGGCAGCGACGACGGTGGTGACACCGGCGGAGTAGGCAGAGTTGATGGCGGTAGTCCAGGCGGTGGAGCTGGGGCCACCGAGAGACATGTTGATGACGGACTTGCCGGCGCGACCCTTGCTGGTGATGTCGTTGACGGCCCAGTTGTAACCGGCGAGAATAACGGAGGTGGAGGCAGAGTTACCGACGAAAACCTTGACGGAGATCAAGGTGGTAAGCTTGGCGACACCATAGGTGGTGGAACCGATGGTGCCGGCAACGTGGGTGCCGTGGCCGAGGGTATCGGTGTGAGCACCACCAGCAGCGTTGTAGCCGAGCGTGGCGCGGCCGCCGAAGTTGGTGTGGGCAGTGTTGATGCCGGAGTCGACGACGTAGGCGAAGGTGCCAGAGCCAGCGCGGTTGTCGTAGACGTACTGGGTAGATCCAGAGGTGCGGTGGGAAATAGTACCCAGACCCCAAGGAGCACCGGACTGGGTAACAATGGCAGACAGAGTCCAGACCTGGTCACGCTCAACGGCAGCAACCTATCCAAGGAATTAGCATGATGCTCAAGAGGATCTCAGAGGCCGATCCTACCTCAGGGCTCTTCTTGATGGCCTCGATAGTGGCCTCGTCGAACTTGCCAGAGTATCCACGGAAGCTGCTGAAGGAGTAGGTGCGCTCGGCTCCGCTGAACTGACGCTTGTCGAGGCTGCGGGCGTGGACATCATTGACCCAGCTCAAGTGAGAAGTGAGGCCCTCGATGCTGATGGTGTCCTTGAGGGTGATGATGTAGCTGTCTGCAACAGTCTGGGCCGTGACCTCAGCACGCTCCTCCTGGCGGGTAGGAGCGGCGATGGCGCAAGCCGCGGCTGCGAGCATAGCAAAGTGCTTGAAGCCAACCATTGTGTCTGAGGATAAACCGAGATGCTGGAGTTGGGATTGTGTGAGGGGATGAGGAGTGAGTGAGTAAAAAGAGGCGGATTATCGTGGGATATTCAAGCAAGTTATATAAGTTTGAGTCTCAACATCAGGCCTGTGGAGGTTGCGGCACAGTACTGCTCCATGATTTAGATGTGGCTGGCTCAGCTAGGCCCTCGATGGTGTCTTTTTCGCCGCTCGCAGACAGAGTTCTGGGGCGTTTTTTGACAAGCAGCGCGTACATGATCCCGACCCTTGTCGGATAGCAGCCACAGCCGCAGGGGCGGCCCAAGCCAACGTCAACACACGTACAACGTCCACAAAGCAGCAGACAGATCCTGATGGCTGCAGCAAAAACAAGAGAAATCGATAAGACGATGCAGAAAAGGGAAGGAGAGTACAAATGGCGCCATGTGGCGACATAAACCAACCATCTCAAGAATTCGTGCAGTGAAATCGAAAAAAGGAAGTTGATTGACAATAACGTTGGCGAAGCGGCAAGACGCGCGAGGTACGACGCATGCTAGGTCGACTTGGCAATGCAACGAGGCTATCAGATGGTTGCGAACGCCCTCGGAGATTGGGCAAGAGACAAATCTTGTCGGCATCTTGAGCATTGTGTCGTCACACGCTTGTATTGAACCAATGAGCAGAAAAGACTCCGAATTCGAAAAACGAGCAGGCCATGCAAAGATCAAGGCCAGGAAAGATGCACATCCAGCGGGGCGGAGACTTGATTGCATGGAGACTTGATAGACCTGGTGTGTTGGGCAATGGGAAGGCTCCGAGGACAACACCGGCAGTTGGGCGGAGTAATCTAATGTCTGTTGACTTCCAGCCACTAGGTGAGACATAGTATGCCACCATGCCAGATACCAAAGCTGCCGATCGGGAAAGGACTCGAAAGACATTACTGCACGTCAGTCGTTTGCCTGAACGTCCAGCACCATCATCAAAACGAGTGTGCCAAGCTGCTTTATGCATAAAATGAGGACCCGTTGATTCCCCGTCGTGTCGCGTCAAGCCCCTGTCCAAATACCTATGAGTAAAGGCTCTCCTCGGCGGGGGAAGAGAACATGGGGATGGAGCTGACAGCATGTGTTGCTATCAAAGAGTGGATGTGGTGATGAAGGCCATCTGCCCTCTTGTGAGATCTCAATTTGCCTTGGGTCCCCGCCACGTCCCATGTCAATAGAAGTCGAGGATCGTGGGCGGCAGCGAACCATAGCTCGTTGGGGGGAGGAGGAGGAGGCAGGGTTGATCCTTGTGCATGAGTGCGATGTAACCCTAGTTGGGACATTTCGCCTTCCCCATTTGGATGCGGGCCGTGGAGCGTGACAGTCGGCGATCGGGGTAGGATGACATGTTCTGGGGGAATGGGGGCCAACTTGATGGCCGACTGCCAATTGCGACAAAGTGGTTCATGATGGGAAGTGCGCAGAGGATGGCGAATTAGTCGTAATGGCTACTGCAGATGACCAAAGCGCTGCGATGCGACCCCTGTTGCTGGATGAGTGCGTCGTTTGATGCCTTTCCGTGGTTGTGCGAATGATGGACGACTTCCGAAAGGCAGGTTAACGGTAGATCACAGCTAACAACATCGGCGGGCATCATGGCTTGTAGTTGTCCGATGGGCGTTCCGCATCAGTCTGGGTAATCATAATTAGCAAAGATGCGGTGAGCCACCGGCGATGGAGGATTTACACGCCGCAACTTCCCCTTGTTCAAGAATGTGGTCTCTGTGCTTATCAAGTTTTTGTTTATTGTCTGTTGATGCAACCAGTAGAGAAGCTGGGGAAAATGAAAAGGACGACGCCGTTCAGAGCCACGAGCTCATGTGGAGAGGAGGGGGAAGAGGAAGCGCCACAGAAGACCTCCCCTCACTTCGCTACCAGCGCTCCAGAGGCGGAGAGTACGGAACGAAGGCCGTAGTGCGTTCCTCACTAGGCATCAAGATAAGCCGATTGGCGCACAACAGATCTCGGCAGATGCTGGTCTGTCTGAGATGGCTGGATGCAACAGCTGGGGGCTGGGCCTAAGGCGGATGTGAGCGCGAAGACACGGAAATACCAAGCTCTCGCAGGCTAGAGGATGGCGTTAAGGAGAAGCCCCTGGTTCCTGATCAACATCCCTGGCGGACTAACGCCTGCACATAGTCAGCAGCCCTCCAGCTTCTTTGTTCCACAGGCTGAAGCTCAGAATAAGGTAAGGCTGGTTTGGCCGAGACATGCGTGTTCAATTTTCCTTGTGCTGTGACTCTCCGGTTTCTGTAGCGGAAACGCCACCTAACAGCGGCTCAGTCATAACACTCATTGAACGCTGATGCTTCTCAGACAATTGAAAGTATCGGAAAAGGCGCAAAGACAACAAATCCTGCACAGGAAAGATAAGATACCTCGTTAACCTAGTCAATCACATGCTGAGGAGAGCGGTACGTATCGTCCGATCCCCACTCGGCCGAGTGGGTTCCACAGACCGTCCCGCCGGCAAGTGGGATGAGTGTTTCCGGAAGGTGCACATGGTGGTCCGAGCATGGTGAGACGGCACCGATAGCGTGATAAGGTAGCGGGTCTGTTTGCCTTAAGGAAACTGACAGGCCCGAAGATCCCTGAACACGAAGCTTGCTCTGCCATGGGAAACCCAATCCAGACCACAATCAACTCCGGACCCCAATTTGCTTTGCTCTCTGCTATTGCTGTTGTTGTGCTTATTCCATGTCATCAAATGCGTAGCATTTGGAAAACCTGCTCATCCCCTCAGACTCTAGCGCGCAATCCAATGTTCTTACCTCCTTCCAGAACTGTCTCGGCCTGCAGCCGACCCAGCACGAAGGCAAGACATTGCAATAGGGCGAGATGGGGGCGCCACATCGCCTCGAGGAACGCAAAAGGACTTAGTTGAAGCCTCGTCATCTCAGTCCTTGTTCACCCCGCCGCAAAGACACAGTATTGTGGGAAGGACCGCACCGCTGCCGAGAACAAGCTTGGCGTGGGGTGACGGGTCAATTGGCCTGCGCTTCCGCTTGTTGCGTTCGAAATTACCCACATTTCTTTGCCCTGGAGATCTCAGCTGAAGTTAGACATTCGGGCGGCTTTTCGTGGGTTCTTTCCGGGCCAATCTCAGAGGTGGACTATACAGGATCGATTTCGGGTCTGCAGTCTTTCAATAATCCGCCTAGCCGGCCCCGGTAACACCCCCAGTACCTCTGCCAGAACGTTCAAGACACACCAAGTCGATTTAGCGTGCTTGCCATTGCGACTCTGTCTGACATCTCATAGGCTCTGGCGGATGGGCCCTGCGTTAGCTATCCGCGCCATGTCCGGCGCCAAACATGCCACGGCTTGGTCACTTGCTCGAAGAAGGAGGTGGCCATCAAGGTGAGGCTCTGGGTTGGACAGAACCAGACCTGAAGCAAGCCCTATTGACCTTCTAGAAGCAGCAGCAGCTTGCCATCAGTGACGCATTCCTTTGCGATTATGGTGGCATGCTCTAGAGAGTCTAGTCTAGACCCCATCCACCTGCCACACTCGTCAATTCTGTCCAGGAACGGTCGAGAATTGTACGTTCTGCTAGTACTTGGCTCTAGAAACTGACTGGATGCTTTATCTTATACGTCTAGCGGCTGCGAGATCCTGTTGCCAAGCTCAGCTCTTGGGATGCTAGAGCATTCACAACGTTCGGTTCGTCATGCCGCCACAAAGCGTGTAGAGCCACGCAGCCCACTAGCTGATGTCCAAGTTTGCTCGCACACCAACTTGATCTGACTTTAGCCTGCCTCTCTGCGGGCATTGTTAGCTCACTGTCACACGATATCGTGCTTCGCCTACTGCTAGCCCCGGCACTATGGATAAGCCCTTTGGAGTTGGGGATCTTTGCGTTATGATTCGCATGCCGACGTAGCTGTGTCTCTGAGCGCTGGATGCAGGTAGCACTCCCCGAGACCTCTGAATCTGTGTTCATGCAATAGTAGGAACCCGGCTGGCGATCCGGCCGAGCTCGTCTGTACACTCGATGCATACTCTGCGCCACAGCCAAGACACCCCTCACGACGTCAATATAAAAGACGCGCCCATGGCGTCCAGAAAGTCGAGCTCCACCACACGCTCCATAGGGTTAATGGGTAGCGCGCAATTGGGTTCTAATTGTCTCGGCATATATATGATTTGTGATGGCGAACAGCGAGATAGACACCTTTCCCTTGGGCATCTTCGCATCACCGCGGAAAAGCCACTTCGAAATCGCTCGCAATCCGTGAAAACAATGACGAGACTTCCAGCCCCAGGCTTTCTTGTTCTCGCTACCTCTCTCTTCTGGATATGATTCTCTCACACTTTCCCGAGTAGCATCATTCTCCTTCCAAAGCTCCTTTAGACTTCAATTTCTTCTGTTCCTCGAACTGTTCATCTCCACGTCTCTGCTGGTCAACATGACCTTCTTCATTGCGGTAAAAGAGGTCTCCAACTGCCAGACCGTCACCAAGGCAATCACGACATTCGTCTTCGGTGAAGAAAACACCTTGGATCCACTGGTGTGTGGTGTGTCTGCGGTCGCAATCGTGTCTTCGGATTCTGGCAGCGCGGCATCTCTCATATCGCCAGAGAACGCCTAGATGTTGGCATCCGTACTCGGCCGCCATGTAGAGTTTGTAACACATGCCGTAGGTAGCTGAAGAAAGGTTGTCTTTTCCGCTTCTCTAACCTGGATAACGTTGCTGGTGGAGATGACAATGCTCGTATGTAAGCAGGACAGGAAACTTCCGGCTTTATGGGTTTCTTACACGGATTGCTGTGAATGATGGAGTTTTTGATGATTACATGCCGTTTTACTCGAAGTTTTGTGAACAAGTTTAAATGATGAAGGATCTTGCTTTGCTCCAGCGATTTCTCCAGTGAATGTGCTGATTGTGTCTCATTCACTGCTCAACTTAGTAGGTTCTAATTACGACAGAATAGGTCTTTACACCAGCGGTGAATTGTCAGACTCTCGGTCATCAACATCAACCTTCTCGAGGCCTTTGAGAGCCGTTCCGTCTCAAGCAGTCTCTATGAAGTAAAGCTCTCCCAGCACATCTTAGCCGGAAACCTTTGCAACGTCAGAAACAAATCATGTGTCAAAAGCTCCTCGACCAGACACCCCAAGAGTTTCATTCTTGGAGAATGCAAAGAAAATTCTCGCCCTTGACAGAAAAGCCAAAACCTCATCTTCCATACAGCAGAATCTACGGATACTGCTAGATAAAGTAGTTGATAAAACGAATAGTTTTACTATTGAAATCGACATCCAAAAGAACTCTGTGCATGAAGCTTCCAACATCTCCCGATTATTTTGATTTTACCTTTTGTTCCAATACCGCACCTTCTTCTGAGCTCTCCGCTGCCAGTGCACCATACTTTCCGTCTTTCGCCAATGTCGGCTTTGACGCCCAAGTCTCCCATGACTGCCTGAACTTCAACCACAGTTCTTCTTTCCCCAAGAAAACAACTGGCCCATCTACCACATGGCTCTCCACAATTGCAATAGTCTTCATGGTCTGCATTCTGCGGACTCCTGCGCAAGTATTTTGTAACACCTGAGCGTCATCTGGTGGTGATTGCTGAGAAAGAGCAACAGGCTGGGGAATCGAGTCCCATGCCTCGCTCACCAAGCCTTGCCCTTGCCACAAGCACCAAAAAGTATGCGAACCAGCGATGAAAGCGTGGAGAAATAGCACGGAAGCCAAAACCCAGTCAAACCATCTCCGTAACATCATGACATAGCCTGTGAAGATCGCCTTAACAACCATCCTAGTCCCCTCTTCGCCCTGTAGCACCGCCGGCTGGGGGAAGGTCTCAACTGTACCGCCATTGCGGACCATACTTTTGTAGATAGTCTCGGAGCCCTCTTCCCAGTGGCCATATGTCCATGCTGGGAAGAAGCGTGGAAGAAGCGTCATGTCTCAACGTGTCGCTGAGCGCCGATCCGAGATAGTCCCTCCGCAAAAAGGGTTGATAATATCACTTCCAGTGCTACTATTTGGTACCTGGTTGAGTTTGGGTTCGTCTCGTTCAGGAAGGGAATGTTCGTGAGAGCGGCCATTCTTTCTAGAAGCGAACGTCTGACAACATCCCTGTTGTTGTTCTTGTTCCGATCGCTTGTAGCCGCTGCGGTGCCGGCTAAGCTGATGTCGGAAACGTTCAGAGATAGGATTTCGTACCAGCTGGTTCTTATTTTGATTTGTTTATATAGTTGTGGCTTCTTGGGGTAGAACTCATTGATTCCTAGTCCAACTTCATCTGGCTCAAGCTCTGTGTCGATGACAATGCGGGATCGATCTGCGTAAAAGTCGTACAACAGGACTGGGCCCATATCCCCATCGCCTTTCGATTCAATAATTAAGGAACCTCTAGCCCATCGGGCATCTACGGTGCAGGTAATAACAGCCAGACTGCTCAAGTTTCTTGAGACACTCGAATTGCTTTCATCTGGCTGTGTTATACTCTTGAGAATCAGTAGTGTCAAGGAGCTCGCGGAACCAGCTGGGGATTCAAGTGGAATAACAACCGATTACGAAGCCAGATAGTCCAGAAATGCAGTTGAACTGTTCTCAACGGCCACTCCCCTACATGCTAAGTGGGCCTGAACAGCATATCTGACGTCGATCGGGATGCTTATAGATTCTACTCACGTTTTTCGATATAGTCCGTGTATATCTAACTTGGGGAACTCTACCTTTTCAAGTCTTAACGCATCATCTAGCACTAGAAGACCATGTTCTGGGCACACTACTCTCACAGCCGGAACTTGGGTCTTCAGATTCCATTGTCTTGTTGTGGCACGCTCTAATTTGGCGGGAAAAGGCAAAATGTTAGGATGAGATCTCTTTAAGCTAGACAGTGCACCTCGATAGAAAGATAAGGCGGCGCTTTGGAGACTTGCTGACGGTGTGTGGATTGTGTATGCCCACGTATCTCTATATGTATCCTCTCCGTGCGCCCCAGCGACATATATTGTCTTTTTAAGACTGTGAAGAACCACACAAACTCATCATTAAAACTATACGAGATGGAAATTAAGATCTTTGAACCAACCTGTCGTCTTCGAGCTGAACCTTGGAGAGATTATCCGGGAAGTTGAATCGCGTTGCATAGTGAGCATTAAAGGAAGAAACCCAGCAGAAGGACACCTGAAATCATCGAGACGTAACCTGTCGGTGTCACACTCATGTCCCTCAAGGGTATCGGAGGCTAGATTCGTTGGCCACAACTGTGACTCGGTGCCTGATGTTTTGGCAATATGAGTACCTCTGCTCCAAATGTCTATGAAGAAGTTCTTACCGTTAAGCCAGAAAATGTTACCACCAGTCGGGTAATCCATCACTCTTGGTATCATGAGAACAGTAGTGGCAGGGACAGCAAGCGCTGTTAAGATACCGCTTATGATGAGTAGTCCTAGAAAAAGATTTTCTCCCCCAACACTGGGAACGAAAGTACAGAACGCCACCCCAAAACTTGACAGACTAAAAGAAGCTGTGAAGAGTGAGTAATATGGCCGATTCGGCCATGGCAGCCGCTAGAAACTGACCTGATCTCGGTGAATGCCTTACCAGATCCCAAGAGCCCAAGCGGCACTCCGTCTCCGAACACTAGATGCCTCCGTAAAGTACTCAATATGACTGAACCCAAGCTAGCGGCGATGAGAAGTTCCTATGAGAGCGACTATCAACTCTGATACAGACTGCAGTCGTACGACAAGGGGCAAACTACCCGAAGGTTCGCAGAAATCTGGAGAGCGCCCAGTTTCAAGCTGTCCTGAGCACTAGCACCGTCCAGCTCACACCCAATAAAACAACCACGGATGTTTAATGTAAGCAGAAAAGTGGAGATCATTGTTGGCAGTATGTGGATAGCAGAGCTTGTCACTATGGCGCATCGCGATTCGTGAAATACAACTTTGCGAGGTTCGTAGCCACCGGCGATGGAAGCAATCCTCAGTCCCACTGACCTGAAGAACAGCTCAAAGTGTCGCCTTCGAAAGATACCATCATATCCCGTTGCTGGTGACTTATCAAACGTTTTTCCCTCCGTTGACATGCGACCTGGATTCGTGGTAATTGCCTATCGAGATGATGGCCGCCGAGTCATGAAGAGTTAAAGTCCCTTGTCTCCAATAGAATGGAAATAAAGTCATTTCCTGTGTTGGAACATACACTAGATACGAAGGCCTTCCATTCAAACCCACCTACGTCTGCAACAATAATTGTAGAGGAACCGTTATAAGTAGGTCAACTCACGAATGTTGTCAAAACACATCGCATAGAAGATCGTGTGACACGCATATAAAGATTTTCAAGGCTGTGCTAGGCACCAGTAATGATTCATTAGTTGGTGTGACGTGTCAGGCTGACAATTCATGCAGGGAGCTTTTGTGGTGCTGAGGACTGCACCTATGGAACGTCTTGCTTATCACCTGGATTCTGCCTTACTTTGATGTGTCGTTAATTAGATCTCTTTACCAATGATAATGTCTTAAAACTTTGCGCATTGGACGCACACCTCCAGCTGGAGATTACTGAGACCAGGCGTGTTAGGCTAGACCGACAGCTTTTCGTTGGATCAAAGAGTTTCTGTGCGACATGCAGCGATCCAGGCGGTCCTCACGAGGCAAGCGGCATCAGATACTACTTGTATAACCTGCCAGGTCTTACCTAATGTGGCACGACGAATTCTTTTGCCAAGATCAAACGACAACATACACGGAGGACGCATTGGTTAAGTTAGGGTTAGTTAAGTTTTAAGGCGCCATTTCCAGGGACATGGAACACCATCTGAAGTAAATAGAGATTTCTCAAAGGCATGGCCGGGACTTTACATAGCATACCTGCTAGAAGACCCTGATAGTCGTATTTTAGCATATCAAAAGAAGCACAAGGGGGTTGAAGCAAAAGCCTAGTAAAGAGTGGTACACTTAATGGGACGGCTGAGAAATACATAACTCGTTTGTATAGCGTGTTCTTCTATAGGCTATTATTTGCTCAAGAAGGCGAGGGACCTTATTTGAGCGCTTATTAGCAGGAATGCGAAGTCGTCGTAAACCTCGGACATCACAATACTTCCCCGCCTGATGCCCATCTCATAAAATTGAAACTCTCTCACATGCCCACCCCTTGTATCCGGACAGGGCGGCAAACCGCCTGCTAAAATGACGTCCCTTTTCAAGAACAAAAAGGGGGGAGGAAAGGGAACTTGACACTGCGGGATGGGAGGAGGAAAAGTGTTGGATTCACAGGTGGAAAAGGGGATACTCGAGTATCTGGCGATAGCAACGGTCACCGTCAAAGTGGTGATAATTGCTGTTGTCCTTGTTGTTTTGGGTTGAAGTATAGAAGTGAAAATTGGGCTGGGTGGTTGAGAGGATATCTCCAGAGCTGGCTGGAGAATCCGTGTGATCTCATTGGCCACCCCGAAGTACGTCACGTGGATATCACGTGCCGTACTTGACCCACGGTATTCCGATTATCCCAACAAAAAGGCTCTACAGCGCGCAACACTTTGCAGCTGAACAGAACATTTAGGCGATTTTACTGGTGTTGTTCTCACGAATCTTTGAGTTACGTCTCGCACCTAGCCGTAACTCAAATAAATTTTCACGACAAAAGCCATACTGTGGAATGATGACGCACTACTGACACACCCCTCCTCGATTATCAAGGTGACAGACCTAACCCCCTGGTCGAAGTCATTTCCTTTGATTCGGTACAACTCTTTCTCGTGTCTCTAACAGGAAAGCACATCGCGCGATTAGGTCCACCCATGTGCCTCCAGCCTTTTGAGGATGTCTTCGTTCACGCATGGCGTCTGATTTAGAGTCTCGACAACTGCAAACGCGAGTTCCTTCGACTGAATTTGGTCGAGTCAAAAGTCGTGCTTAGCCCCTTGACAATGTATAACTATGTTTCACATACCATATCCGATAGTTTCCCCGAATGTCGTCGATCTCGACGCCACATTCGGCGGCATACCTCCGCTGCCTCAAACGGCTCACGGTAACTCTGTTCATAGAGACGAATAACTTCTCTCATGGCCCGAACCGCTTACCAGGAGGCATGCAACTCTCATGTCACCTGGTAGAGAACGCCCACCAATGATAGGCCTCTTAGCGCGAAATGTGTGTAAGTTACCTCGGGTCATGTTTATTATTAGTATATAAGACGAGTCCCATTCGGAGTGAGCATACCCTTTGCTCTCAGATGTGAACTCAAACACCTTAGCAACTGCTGCCGCCAATATGATATTTCCGAACCCTTCGTTGATACTTAGCCGCATTGTCGCCCTCATACCAGCCCTGCTGCTCCTTGGCACACTTCTCGATGGGGCTGTTTAAGCCCGTGCCGACAACCCTATCGTGCAGACAATCTACACAACAGACCCAGCGCCCATTGTCTACAACAGCATAGTATATGTTTTCACCGGCCATGATGAAGACGGATCTACTGGCTTCAACATGCGTGACTGGCACGCCTACTCGACTAGTAACATGGCCAATTGGCAAGATCACGGTGTCATGGCCTTACTAGCTACCTTTAGCTGGGCCAACGCCAACGTGTGGGCTGGACAGGTCATCGCCCGCAACGGCAAGTTCTACTTTGACGTTCCCATCAGGCGCATGACGGGTTCAATGGCTATCGGCGTTGCCGTCTCCGATTCCATCACAGGACCTTATCGGGATGCCCTCGGCAAGCCACTCGTTGACAACAACGAAATCGACCCCACCGTCTTCATCGATGATAATGGCCAGGATTAATTGTATTGGGGTAATCCAAACTTATCCTACGTTCGCCTGAACCAGGACATGATCTCGTATTCTGGCTCCGTAAACCGTGTCACCCTCACCCCACAAAGCTTCGGCACCCGCGCCTCAGGCGCGACGGCTCAGCGACCAGCTGCTTATAAGGAGGGGCCTTGGTTCTATAAGCGTGGGTCGACGTACTACACGGTGTACGCTGCCAACTGCTGCTCTGAAGACATCCAGTATTCAACCTCGTCCTCACCTACCGGGCCCTGGACGTACCGTGGCTTGGTGATGGCGACCGCCAGGGCCTCCTTTACAAACCACCCTGGTATTGTCGATTTCCAAGGAAATTCGTATCTTTTCTACCATAATGGCGCGCTGCCGGGAGGAAGCGGATACACACGTTCCGTCGCTGTCGAAAAGTTCACATATGGGAGCGACGGATCGATCCCTACGTTGAAGATGACAACGGCGGGCCCTCCCCAGATCGGCACCTTGAACCCCTACGTACGTCAGGAGGCAGAGACAATTGCATGGTCATCTGGTGTTGAGACCGAGGTGTGCTCAGAAGGCGGCATGGACGTCAGTTGGATCAACAACAACGACTATATCAAGTTCAAGGGTGTCGCGTTCGGGAACGGCGCCAAGTCCTTCAGTGCCCGCGTGGTTTCGGCTAACAGCGGCGGCAAGATTGAGCTGCGGCTCGGCAGTATTTCTGGCGCACTCGTGGGACTTGCACGGTGACCGGGACGGGCGGTTGGCAGAACTGGGCTACAGTGACATGCCCCGTGAGCGGCGCGACGGGCACACAGGATTTATACCTGAAGTTCACTGGCGGAAGTGGAGAGCTATTCAATTTCAACTGGTGGCAGTTCAGTGCCTAACTGCCATGCAAGTCAAGCAAAAATCACTCACCTGCGTATAATACGTCGGTTACGCAAGCACATATTCCCTGCTGGGTGACTGTGTGCCCGCTTGATGCTGCGGATGGAAATATTTACAAATAGATTGAGGGGCGCAGGTGCGTTCTTATATAGGGTTGCGGTGATTTCGCTGAAGGTTATCACTGATTAATAGCCATGTGAGTGGTAGTCTGCAGACATCTTCTTTTCCTCCTCCATTCGTATGAAAACGCTCCTATACGCTCGCCACTCACAATACTTACTGCTGCCTCTCTGGCCTACCTGGCTAAGATGAGGCAATACTATCTTTGTTTGTCTTTATCGTCTACTTGCTGACATCCTGACCTCTTCCAAAGACAGGGGACTTTCAATTGGTGTGTATTCTTTCCCGAAAGGTAGCTTTGATCTTTTTCAAAGCCTGTTATATGCCTGTCAGTAATCTGCGGAGCTTCTTTGTTCTATCTGATGTGTTCTTGGATTTGGGCGAGGAGGTCCTGCCAGACTTTTCTGTGTCTTTTTTTTTGGTGCTCTATCCGTCGCCTCTTTGGTCTCCTGCATGAGCCTAGATTCTACCCTGGCAGTCGAAGCAAATTTTCATCATCACGTCAGTCGGGTCATCGACCTCGGCGGAGTCCCCGTCAGCAAGCAGAAGACGGCGCAGCTCGCTTCCCCTGCACACGCCTGGGACTAAAACGATGCTTACTACCCTCGAAACCCCCGCGTGGACACTTTTTTGCGCTGTTCCGCCTCCTATGGGAGCAGGCTGCTCTATCGCCGCCTATGACTGACTAGACTTCGCCATTGGAACCGATACCTATTTGTCCGTCCGGCAGCCGGCTGCATTCTCCGGTACCTATGGCAACAGGTCCAGGCAGAGTATGATTCTCAAGAACACTGTGACCAATGCACACAACACCGACACTGCGAGAGTCTTTGCTCACAACCCTGAAAAGTGGACTGCCTCTTCTAAGGCTTGGTACGATACGTCACTCCACAAGCAAACCTTTCTGAACGGACTCCCTGGTATAGCATAACCCGACGATTATACGTTCCCGAAGCGTATCCTGTACCCGGTAGACCATCTCCCGCTACAAAAACCTGCTGCCGAGGCCATTCTTCAACAGTTCTTGAGTGATGCATCGGCGACTCTGGTTGTGACTGTGAAGAACTTTAATCTCAGCGCGACTATCGAAAATGTGGCCGGCTGGCCCCTATTGGAAATTTTGAGTGATCTGAATGTTTTTTGGACACACGATTTAATCAGAGATACCGCCAAGCCCTTGCTGGCTAGATACGGCCCGAACTTCCCTCCACTCGACGAGCACTACCGCCAGGTCATCCACTCTTCGGCCGTCCGACGACGTGTATAAGGCAGCCATGACAAACCGGACCCGCGACACGGCAGTCTGAGATGAGGAAATTCTCTTTCCAATCGAATAATCTTGTTCTGATGCCATCTCCGTTCACGACATCGGTACGGGCGGGCTTCCGTCATTCCGTGACAAAGCTCGTAACAACTCGCCGGGTGCCATGTTCCCTATCGATTCCAGAAGCCTCTAGCAGCGTCGACTGTCTCTTCATACTTTGGCGATGCGTACTACATACTCCTCCTCGGACAGGTTTCTTGTTTCAGCAATGTTACCTTTCAGATAGTGATCATGACAGTGACGGTTAATATCGTGGCGAAGAGAGGCTGCGACTTTGTTATGTTCAATATGGTCAATGAGTTGGCGGGCCGAGGTATTTTGGGAACTGTGTTGACACGACAGAGAGCTTTTGCCAGCTAGGTCTAGACTTTCGTCTAGATAGCTCCGCTCTTTGGCACCACAGTTGTATCTGCATATACAAGATCTAACCTGAAAGCAGCTTAACAAATATGAAGAACAGCAGTAGTTACATACTTCCATAATTCTAGATATGATTTACTGGCGATATTCAATTGTCTAACTCCATCTACTTGTACGATGCACAAAAGCAAGCACCTAGCACATTTTTAAAAAATTTCCATAAATTAAACGTGCCTCGTATTCCTCAAGAAGTTTTAGTCTTCGAAGATTGTGATTGGTGAGTCAGTACTTGGAATACTCAGAACACGGAACTCTATCCTACTAGTTAGGTCTGAGTGTAACAGAGCTTGACAATGACGCCCCTGCACAATAGACCGTTAAGCCAAGAGATCTGCCAGTGCTCGCACGGTTACGAGCGCTGTTCTCAACATTGCTTAGATGCATGGGAGTCGCTTGTCCTGTGGCATCTGTACTATTTTAATATTTTTAAGCCATAGAGTTATGTCTCAAAGGACCGTTATAATTACATTACTACCAAGAGTGATGCACATTTAATTTTATGCTGTACCTCCTCAACAGCTGTTCATCCAACCGTTGTGAAGTGTTGTAAAGCCTTCAGTGCAGTGAATCTCAAATTACCCTTGATAACATCAAGAGATTTCTTAGAAAGTTTACGTCCCTATGCTTTTAGTCCAATTGTTAAGAGAGATTAGCGCTGCTAAGAGTTTCTATGTATATCTTTAGGAGAATGAAAAGATACGTGGTGACGAACATCCTACCAGGCAGGCGGGAGAACCAGTAATAGAATAAGATATTCAGACCGCAAGTTTATGTGGTGTTCATTTAAGACCATTGTACAGCCATAGTAGAACATAAAATTTATTATAGATGGAACTCATTTTCAGAGAACCTTACAAATTATCCAGAGTCCTACTTTTCATTGCTAGCTCACTTAAGCGAAATGCGGAAGCAACCTGCTAGCGGTAAAGACAGCTGACAGCTTCTCCGTGTAGTCAGGCTTAACGTCATTCTCCGCATGTAGGTCGTCCTGTGTCCATAAAGCTTCTAGTAAAACTTTGATAGAGTGAAGATCGTGATCATGGGCTGTGGTGTCTGTGCTAGACATCAGGTCTAAAATGCGCAGCCTCTCAATGTCCGTCCGGGCTTCGCAGCCGAGAATGAGTAGAGGCAACGGCCACTCACAAGTACCAATATGCTTCATGAGGCACAAGGCTTTGTCCACCAGGAGAGGCAGTTCAGAAGGGTGGATTGAGTCTTGGCCTGTCGAACGGCTGAGATACACAAGCGTCGAAATTCGGAAGACCTCAGCCTTAGTAGCGGCGCGTCGTGTCGTAGGGTCTAATGGCCTTGGTACTTTGAGGTTCCTAATTTCTTCTCCGAGGTTCTCGATCTTGGCCTTGTATTCTTCTCCGTGGGTGATAGGATCCTTCGGTGGTAAGACCTCAGCGGCTACCTCCGATAAAAGATGAAGAGGTGCAAAGAATCTCTGGTACTCAGTAGGTTTCTGCCACTGAATTATTTCAGTCGCAGCATGCCACCGGGCTTTTTCTTCTGGCAGATAGCAAGGTAGTTTGGTAAAACATACGTGGCTGGGTACTCTGCCGTCGGGTCGTCGCCAGTGACGCAGGCTAAATCGGGCCAACACTTCGTGATAGTAAATCCATTCCAGCAAAATCGGGCCATCTGTCACTCTACCGAAGCTTTGTAATGAGACGCTTTCAATCACCTTTCCGGCAGCCCGTAGATAACAAAGCCAATGGTTCGAAGATGCCGAACTCCGCCGAATCTGCAGCCCAAATTAGCATGATAACTTGTGTTTCGTAGAGTCAAAAGCCGATCAAGCTTTTAAAAGAAAAAGGAATCTGGGTAAATGATAGGTGACAAACCTCGAACAGGCATAGAACCATTCCTGCTGCAACATGCTGAACGGCACTCTGAGGTTGAATCCCTTGAGCGGCCGAGGCAGTAAGAGCGTGAATGGCAGATAACTTCAGTTCCTCCCCCCTCAACCCGGGTCCATATCGGTACTGGAATGCAACAGCGAGTAAAGAGCGTTTCAATGCAACACTAGCTAAAGAGTCATCTGAAGAGGCAAGCCGAAGTAGAGTATACCCCAGTGGTTTGCTGCTGAAGCTCGATAACCCGACTGCCACTTTATTCTGAACTGGATTGTGATCGTGTAAGCATTGTGAAAACAAAAAACAATATCCATTCTAAGAGAACCTACAGAATTGGAAAAGATCTTGCTCTGTTGCGGATAATCCGGACATGGACCAAGATAAAGAGTATCTTAAAGCTGGGACTGGGCCGCCATGCGATGTATTGAGATGTTGATGGACCTCGATATCCCAAGATGTCGCATTAATCATGTGAGATAGTCCCGAGGAAAGATTGCTTCGACCGCTTGTCTTCAAAAAAGGCCCAGCTCGGCTAACAATCATTCGCTTCCGGTCGTCGTCCCTGGGCCAGGATAGACGAAGCCCGTACCCCTGGCAGACCCGGTTCGATCGAACACAATTGGAACATCGTGGATGACGACGGTCACAACTAATTTTGCGGCCTGTCATGGGTATCTCACGTCAGTATGTTCCACTCGCAAACTATCAGAAGAGCTGACTAGTGATAGGCGAGGGGTACGAGGCATACTTATGCAGGTTCCACAGCGTTTCTTTAGCAATGGAAGTCCGTCCCGGCCAGCCATTGGTACGTTCATCTCTTGTGTCCTTGATGAACCAAAGCAACGGATCATAGGACATGGAGTCTGTTTAGTCTATGAATTCGCAGAAAGTTGCTCAATGAATAGTGCCAAGGAGTTTGATTTCTAATCTGACGAGGCTTCCCCACCCGTCTAGGGGCTGATAAGAACGTGGATGCGTGTCATCTTGCACTGGCAGAGCGCTAGGCAGCATCCGGCTCGTGACAAGTCCATTGGCAACTTTTTGCGAAAGAAGCTGACTTGTCGGGATTCGCCATATTGGCCAATCACGTCCCACTATCATCAATCTGCAAGGCCCGGCCCCAGTGCACATACCTGTGTGACGGCATGTTTTTGCGAGGCTATCGTGAAAATGGCAGCCGACCCAGGTAAACCTGTTACAATAATAGAATGTAACGATGCAAATTTGTTGCGAAGTCTCCACGATGGTACTCTTAGATTAGCAATCATTTTCTTTGGAGCTAATCAATCAGACAATGGGTGCGAAATGAGTTGGGAGTTGCCTTAATATAAAAATCGTTCCTCTTCGCAGTCTTTGGTTATCCTTGAAGACCAGACTCTACTCAACACGCTTGCCATTAACTACCTCAACATTACACTCAAGAATCTCAGCGCCAGGACTTTCTCTCGAAACAGTCAATCCAACTTATCAAACAACTTCATCATGCCTTCTTACCTCATAACCGGTGTAAACCGTGGCATTGGTGTACGTTTTGAATAAACAATCACTGAAATATGTTCAAAAGAACACGCTAATATGTACTCCACAGTGGGAATTCTTCCGCCAGATCTCTAACGACGTCAACAATATCGTTATCGGCACCGTCCGCAACAAAACTTCCATCGAGAAGAAAATAGCCGATGAGCTTGGGAACCGACCCAACACATACATTGTGGAGGTCGAACTGGCCAGTTACGACAGCATCAAGGCACGTATATCAAGCGAATAGACCTTGTCGTACCCAAAACAGCAAGCTTACCTAGCTCACCTAGAACTCCGTCGATATTGTGTCTAAGATCACCGGGGGAAAGCTCGATTGTATCATTGCCAACGCGGGTTACATCTCTGACTGGTCGGCTTATGACTCCATCGGCAAGCTGTGAGTGAATAACGAAACAAAGGGTTTCGCGTCACAGGCGTTTCGCTAACGTGTCTATTCTCCAGAGGGGACTCTCCCAAAGAGCTTGAAGAGGACCTCTTGTATTGCTTCAAGGTCAACGTTGTTGGCAACGTCCACCTCTTCAACCTCTACATGCCTCTTGTGTTGAATGGGAATGTCAAAAAAGTTATCACCCTCAGCTCGGGCATGGCCGACATTGACTTAATCAATCAGTACCGAATTGACGTCGCTGCTCCCTACTCCATCAGTAAGGGGGCTGTAAATATTGCAGTCAGCAAGTTTCACGCTCAGTACGCTGGGGATGGGGTCCTATTTATGGGTATCAGTCCTGGAATGGTTGACACAGGTCACAACGACAACTGTGAGTGTACACTTTCAAAGCATGTTTCCCCTGAAAAAATCTTGACTAACTTCCAAATAGTAAACCAGCATCAGTTGGAGGGTACCATGCGAATGGCGGCAATGGTCAACGAGTACGCCCCTGACTTTAAACTAAGCGCTCCAGAGGAATCTGTCAAAGACATTATGAAGGTCATCAACGAGTCCACCCTGGAGAACGGTCGTGGAGGTGCCTTCATCTCTCACCTAGGGAACAAGAGATGGTTGTGAAGTATGGAAATACAACCGGGATGCTGTGGCTGCTTTTCGATGATTCAAAGTACTCTGTTCTTATTTGCTTAGGATAGAGCGGAGCATAATAGGTGACGAAAATGTTTCGACTTAAGAATGCTATCAAAACACCACAACGAGTGATTCACTTTGAGCCTTCCAAGAATTTGGCCAAGGCGCGGAACTCTCTCTTGCACGATTAGACAACTAAATGTTGCTATCCATTCAACTAAACTCTTAGAGCAGGGCAATCGCTTATTCAATTGATGGTTTGCTAGCCGGGCTGCGGGCAGCTTCCCAATTTTTCAACCATTGGCTTTCAGCGCCACTCGTATCCCGACCTCTTTTTGCAGGACTAGATATCAAACTTCTCATCGTCTGGCTATTTCTGAAGTATCACATTCGGATGCTAGATGATGTCACACAGCGATATAAAAACATCGTGAATGGCGATATGTTTGACTGCAGCGTAAATATGTACACCAACAATCCAAGTCTCGCAGCTTCGCGAATATTTCTGGTAAATAGTCTGGGGAACACTTAGAAAATTTATTCGTCTCACAACACCAAACAAACACAAAGGCCAAAAGCTCTTGATTATATGCTTTTAGTCACAAAATGTCAATTAGTAAGAGCCGCCCTGAAGCAAACTGGACGTTGCAATAAAGTCATGTCATGACTCGTGCTTCATGTGTTGTGTATGGAAAGGCAACGAATTTGTTAAACCGTTTCGGCAAATCGCGGTGCCTGTCAATCACTACACTTCAAGTTTCGAGGGCGAACATGCAGTTTCAGACGTCATAAGGCGTCTCACACCGCAGCGTGGAAAATTGGGGAAAACTCACAGCCTGTTCAAATCCATTCAACCGTTACACCGAGCCGACCCAGAGTTGCACCCTTGAAAATTTCGAAAAGGGGCCTTAAGGACCATTGCGGGCCAAAAGTGGATTGAAAGACGTAACAACAACTGCTGAGTTTTCGCCCGCCGTCCCATATCCAAGCGGAGGTTCCAGATCCAGTAACACCTTTCATCATCAGTTGTGTCAGAACAAGCGGTGCCGACGTTGGTTTTCGCTCTGAGTGTCAGGTGGCGCGGGAGGGACCGCGGGGTGAGTCAATCCATACTCAAAGCCATGGGAGCAAATTGCGACTGTCGTTCCTTTTAAAACATTCTTCCCTTGACCATATGCCGATGTGAACCGTTCATCGACACAGAATCCGGGGCCCCTCAAAGTTAAACGCTGCATGAAAGAGCCGACTTCTCCACCAAGCCGACCTGCATCTCATGTCGCCCTGCTAAATTCGCTGTCATCGATTTCCAAACGCTCCACCGAGCGCAAACGGTTCCACCTTCTCCGCGGTCGAGGAGGCCGACTGGTGAGGGAATCGCGACCCAAACAGTAGCCTTCAGCACCCTACTGGTCTTTACCCCCAATCACAATCCAATATCGTCATCATGGGTAACGAGACCGAAGCCATGAGGGCGCCCGTAGACCCCGAGCGTCAGGACGTCCCTAGTCATCCTCCCGGCAGCAAGGACCGTGAGAGCGACCGAGATCCCAACGCGCCTCCAGCGTTCTCGAGCCATGCCAGCGGCGTCGTTGAAAAAGAAGAGGGTGAATTGATCAACTTCAAGACTCTGCACTGGCTGTGAGTTTCCTGAGATGTTATGGGTTTGCTTGGGATATGCTGACCTCGGCATAGACAAGGAGGGATCGTGCTAGTCGCAGAGACTGTTTCCTTAGGAATTCTTTCCCTTCCGTCTGTGCTCGCTACGGTTGGCCTCGTCCCCGGTGTCATTCTCATCTGCGTGATCAGCGCTCTGGCCACCTACTCTGGCCTTCTTCTCGCGGAATTTCGGAAACAGTACCCTTTCGTCCAACATTTCGGCGATGCGGTTGAGCTTATTGGACGACCGATCGGCATGGGAGGCGTCTTCAGAGAAGTTTTTGGTTGGGCCCAAACTATTCTTCAAGTCTTTCTGATGGGTGGCCACATTCTTTTGTGGACGATTTGCATGAACACCCTTACGAATAGCACAACCTGTACAGTTGTCTGGGCAGCTGTCGGCATGTTGGTTTTTTGGGTGTTCAATATCCCTAGAACTCTGAAGTGGACAAGTTGGATGTCGGCGACATGTGAGTCTACGTCGATACTCCCGGTGTCGTGTGCACAGCAGCTGACCCTACTCAAGCCTGCGTCTCGATCGTAGTGGCTGTCTTCATCACAGTGATCGACGTTGCTATCGAAAAGCCTATCGGAAGTGGATCCATCGATGTCTTCAGGTCCCTCGGCTTTTCTCCTGCTTTCCTGGCGGTTACCAACATTGCTGGTGCTTTTTGTAAGTGGCTCCCTGGAGTGGAATATTGAAGGTACCTGTTCCCCCTAACGTTTCCTTTCAGCGAGCCATTCCATCTTTTTCAGTGTCATTGCCGAGTTTAAGAATCCAGACGACTGGCCCAAGGCACTCGCGTTCCTGCAAATTACGGATACGACGCTTTATATCATTGCCGCGGTCATCATCTACGTCTACGTTGGGCCTGATGTGCCATCTCCTGCGCTTTCTGCAGCAGGTAGTGCCACCATTCGCAAAGCCATTTGGGGGGTTGCGATTCCCACGATTGCAATTGCGGCAGTCATTTACGCGCATGTTGCGTCGCAGTACGTCTTTACGCGCATCTTCGGCAACACCAAACACGTTGTGAGAAGAACGAGGACATCAACTATTGCCTGGCTGCTAATCACTCTGGGTATCTGGGGTATCGGCATGGTGATTTCTGAATCCATTCCGGTATTCAACAACTTGCTGGGTCTCGTCTCTGCTGCATTTGCCAGCTGGTTTTCATTCGGATTGCCTGGAATCTTCTGGCTTTGGATGCACAAAGGCAACTGGTTTAGCACCTGGAAGCAGAGATGTCGATTCGCAGCCACCTCGCTGCTATTGCTTGTGGGAATCCTGCTCTGCGTCCTTGGACTCTGGGTTTCAATCGAATCAATCGCCAAGGGGGGCTCGAGTTCAAAGCCCTGGACCTGCGCCAGCAATGCTGCAGAGTGAAACCCGTACGTAGATGGGGAGATTAGTTGTCTGTCTCCGTGTATCAATATCATTTGATGTTTATGTTTTGTGGAGGCAACGAGTTCGAGCCTGATGTCGATCTGATGCTGAGTGAGACAAGGTAGTAGACTTCAAGCTGCACTAGCCAGGGCCACAGCAGAAGCCGATCATCAGTCTTACCTCCACGACTCATTACGTTAGAAGTGGTGAAGTACTTGTTAGTGTAAGCGGCGACCATCAACCGCCAAGAAAAATGGCCTGCATGCACCACTAACACGTGCTTACTTCTCAACCATGTTGTGCCACCCTACAGCCTCACAATTTCCTACACTATCAGCGTTGCAGACCATAGGTCACCATTATCACCACGGCCAACCCGTCCTAGCCGCCGCGATAGATGTGAGATCGTGGTGTGCGTTATACAGTTAGAATACGACACAATGGTGCTTGCCTTTGCAACATGGAAGGGCGCCGGCGACCCAAACGCCTATACGACCGGCCGAATTGAACAATACAACGTCGTCCTGACGCTGCTCCCGAACACAGGCAAGCTGAGTGCGGCGGGAGCCGCCATAAAATTGTTATTCGGAGAGCAGCCTGAGAAGACCTAGAAACTTGAGCACAACGGTGCGAACGGCAATGCCCAGTTGCAGGCTCACGTCCGCTGCATCGGCGCTGGCAACATACCAATGAAGTACAGTGTAGATCGCGGCAGGATCATCTGGAAGCACCGTATCGTCGCATTAGAAAAGGAGTGTCAGGGTTTAGCAAACAAATTTCTACTGGATAGCAAGCCTTAGAACAGTTCTCACTGACACTCAACACTATGAAGAGCCTGTTTCTTATAAGCCACCTGGTTGTACGAAGGTATCCCTCCTTTTTAATTCCACCCATCAACTTAGTGCGCAAGTCTGTTCAACATGATGACTGGCAGTTGATCTCATGTGCTTTTATGGGCACCCTCGTCAGTCTGTTGAACATCGCCACAGCTATTGCACTCGTCTTCTGGATGATTTGAACATTGTATATTTGATGACTCTTAGTTTATCCCTTAGGATCGCTAACGGTAGATGTGCTTGTCCCAAGTTGAGGCCACTACTATTTGGTGTATTTGAAAGACTCGAGCTTTGAGGGATCATTAACTAGTGAAAAGATAAACTGGGGATAAGAGTTGCATGCATTGCTTATTTTACTAGAGACCACTGGAAGATATCACTACTCCTCCTCCTCCTCCTCCTCCTTCTCCTCACTCTCCACCTTCTGTCCATAGACGACGTGATAATTCAGATGAGCGTGAAAAGTCCCAGACTTCATCTCCTTGCGGACCTTGGCGAGCAGCACATGGGCCTCCTCTGTCGTCCATCCCAGAACTCCGCAAAACGGCTTCAGTGTGAAAGCCTCGAGACCATCCAACAGCTGCATCAGGTTCAGCATTCCGAGTTCCTTGTAATGAGGGTCCTTGGCCCAGGGCCCGATTGGGATCTTGTAGTGCTTGTGGACAATATTTTGGAAGCCAGCTTCCTTCACCCAGTCGTTCAACTTGGGGCCTGGGCTGAACTCACGGCCGATCTTTTCAGCAATCTCGTTTCCCAGTTTTTCCCACTTCATCGTCTCGTGATCATCCGTCAGCGTCCCGTCGTCTGAGTCAAACAGGAGACTGTAGTCTTGGAACTCAGCCCAGCCATTATTATTCAGATTCGTATAGATATTACGCATAAGCTTTGGCCAATCGGCGATAGACAAGGCGAGGTATCTTGAAAAGATAAAGTCGTACTTGGCATCTCCGACCCATGAGCTTTCGGCGTCGTCGATCTCAAATTTGACGTTCGGTGGAACAAAAGCCGGCTGGATGGCGCTCAAGTCAATCCCAATAACCTCAGCGTTGGGAAACTCGTCGCCTATTTCGATTGCCCAAATCCCCGTGCCCGTGCCAACGTCCAGAATTCGATGCGTCTTGTCTTTTTCGATGGGGGCCAGGAAAAGTTTGCCAATGGTCCTGGCTATCAACGTGTGATTGAGGTCGAGCCTGTCCATTTCTCTCTCGTCGTTGGGAAACTGGTATGAGCCAGCTCGGTAGGCATGATATCGGCGACCGTACTCCTCTGGGTAGTCGACGACACTGGTGGTCAAGGACGCCGAGTACGACGAGATTCTGTCGTCCATCGTGGAAGCATCGTCGGTGAGGTCTCCCTCATCAACTTCGATAACAGCAGGGGCGGCCGAACCTCCGGTGGCAGCATCTGGGGCAGTGACCGTGCTCGATGACGGCACATGAGTGTCTGCCGTGGGATTTGTATTCGTTTCTGACATGATGTGGGATGTGAACTGAAGAGTAGGGGAAACGGGATCAAAAACAGGCGAATTCCCAGGACAGTTTTTTGGAGATATTGCGTTGCAAAGCTTGGGTTTTTATTGACGATTAGACAGCTTCCCTTTTCGATCTACCCCTCGTCTTGGCGGCCCATTTAATTGCTGGCATTGTTGATGCTGTTGGAGCTGTTGGTCGATGTCGAACAGACGACGTTGGCCCCGCCGTGCGTATCTTGTCGACCAACATCATACTATGGGGCAACTCCTCACACGAGGATTTCCCATTTGTCTGGTGCCGTCTCATGAGGCCACCAAAACTCATCAGTAACGGTAACGGTAACATCTATGGCTTCTCAGTTTTCGCTCGCTCTGTAGCTTGAGACATCAGATAAGGCCACTGCATTCAGAAAAATACAATTGGGATAACTGATGGTGCGCAAACGACCAATGTGCTGATAGTGTGTAAGATCAGGGCGACTCTTAACTCTCGTTGGTTTACCGAGGTGGTGCGCTGCGCCGTTTTTTGCCATCCTCGGAAGCGAGGAGAGCGCGCGGTCTCACGTGGTTTCAACTGCCAGCAGTTCGATGGCTTCCAAGACAACGTGCTTTTTATTTTTCTCGTGGCGATCAAACCTTAGATGTCTAATGAAGCAAAGAAACTGTCTTGTGAAATGGGGCTCAGTTCCATGAGCTAACAAACAAGGCTCACGAGGTCCTGAGCCTGCACCTCGCTCTGGAAAAGGAAATTTAATGACTCTGATCACAGACAACTGATCCTAAACTAACAGGGATAATAATGGAAACACGAACCGCACTTCCGTTGGATCAATCAGGATTTGTTTCTTCGCCTTATGCTCCGGTTCTTTTCTTTCCTTATCATCCCAAGCTCCAGGTCCCTGCGCGTGTTGTCAGGGTGTGCAGCATTTTATGTGAAACAGCCTAGCATGTCCCTGCAGTGACTCTATTTTGAGCTAGATTAGTCACGTCTATTCTATCATTTCCAGCAAGACTCGATTCTTCTCTGGGAAGAAAGCAGGACATTAGATGATCTTGTGGGCAGTCAATCTAACTTCTAGGGTGCATTAATTCAAATTGAGTTTCTTGTAGGTATCGACTATGTGACTACACATTATTTGCAAGAACAGGCCCCACCAGCAAAGTAGTTAAATCATGACTTCATCGAGGTGCGCGCACATGTAGGCAACCTCTTATCAACAAGAAAGTCGGACACATATGTGCAGAGTTCCAGCCCTGGGCCTTCCAGGGCCTTGGTTTTTGATCCATTGAAAGCCGCAAACGTCAGTTTTACAGGATGAAGGCAGCAACGGCAGCGGCCAAGCCAGCGCCGGAGAAGGTCATCAGAGCAGCACCGGCAGTGACAACCGGGCGGGCGGTGGCAGTGGGCGAAGCGCCCTTGGTACCGTTTCCGTGGGCACCGCTGGTGGCAGTGGCGACAGCAGTAGGCACGGCGACGACCTTGGTGGCGGAGCCCACGGCCTTGTTGTCGTTGCCGGAGCCGGAGCCAGAGCCAGAGCCAGAGCCAGAGCCAGAGCCAGAGCCAGAGCCAGAGCCAGAGCCAGATCCAGAGCCGGAGCCGGAGCCGGAGCCGCCGGTGGAGCAGGTGGAGAGCTTCTCCTGCATCTCGGCGAAAATCGCGTTGAAGTGCTTGATCTCATCGCCGCCCTTGCCGCCGGCAGGGAACTTGGTAGAGATGGTGGTCATGAGGGTGTTGACGTTGCCACCTAGGAAGAGTCAGTCGGTGCCTTTCTCAACGCTTCTTGGATGTCGAACTTACCAACTTGAGCAACCCAGCTGAGAGTGCTGTCGCAAGCGCCGTTCTTGGCAAAGAGGTCGACTTTGTTGCTGAGGTCGACGAGGAGCTTGTCGCCGGCCGCGTTGAGCTTGTCAGACAGAGGTTGGAAAGCGATGGCCTCCTCCATTGTCAAGGCCAACATGGCCACAGCGTTGTAGGTCGCAGTGCGAATGACGGTGAGCATGGTAGAGGAGGCCTCCTCCAGCTCCTTGCCAGGGCCGCCGCTGTAGGCGCAGATGGCACCGTCGAGGGTCTCAATGCCGTTGAGGACGGTGGTCATGATGGTGTTGACCGTGCTGAGCTCACGCTCGCAAAGCTCGCTGGGGCTGGGGGCCGCGATGACGCCGGCGGCGAGGAGGACGATGGGAGTGAAGAACTTCATTTTGACAGTAGGTAGATAGACGAGCGAGATTGTTCAACGAGTGACTGTTAGATAGCGAATTTTGCTGAAAAAGAGCGTGAGAGGCTGGCTTTTTGAAGGCGGGTGGCTGCTTTGATGCTGTTGACTGCTGTCCAAGAGATGGGAGATCGGCAGTCCATGTGCAGTGTTTATATATCCATGCGATCTTTGGAAGTGTCGATCGCTTTGACTCGCTTCTCAACCCCCTGAGATACCCCAGATAATCTTAACTAGCAGTGACATCCTCACGTGTGTGGGCATCGGTGACGACGGCTAAGGAGCTTCTCAAACCGCGCCGGCGCCGTGTGCTATTTTTTTTCTGGTATCTTTCCTTTCCCATCCCTTAGGCTGTTGCTCGGACGAGCATAAGATCTGAGTCCTGTATGCACCTCGCTGCACGGCAAATTAGCAACAGCGTGTGCTGAGGCCGCCACGGCACGCGCTAGCGAAGCCGTTGCTTTTTCCGGCAGAGATGGCGCCAACCTTGGTGGATTGAAACAGGAACGCGCCGTTTCCCTTGCACGCCTCTAAATCTCCCCCGAGCCGAGTCGGTCTTCAGAAATTGGAAGGACGTTTCTTTCTCAGCACTAGCACAGATGCAAGTCTGGCAGTAATGAGCTCTTCCTTGCAGGCTTCCACGTCGAGGCCCCTTGAAGGCGGCCAGGGCGTTGAGACCAACCACTCGCAGCTTGGCAGGTGTCTTGAGAAGAGCTCAGAAGGATTTCTCTGGCGATCTGGATGGCTTTCAGCTTGCGCAAAGACCCTGGTCAGCTACCTTATCCAGTATGACACTGATTAAATCACTTGGCTCTGTTGGTTCTAGGCCTTTGGCCGCTCAGACTGTTGCGATTGTTGTGGTTGTCGCGGTAGCCATCAATGGTAACGACCTCAAACAACCTCAATTTCACCACATCGCGGTAGGTTCCATTTGAAATCGGGCCATTCTAGAAAACTTCACTGCGGGAGAGCTGTGCACATCGTGGTTGCCCAGCCCGTGACTCGGTAACTATGATTGTGCACAGAACTTCCAGCCGTTCTCGCGACTCAACCCCCTTCGTTTATTTTTTCCCTCCACGAGAGACCACTCGGCCGGTATCATGGGGCCGGCTTTCAATATTATGATCAAGGCGTTGCCTTGCGGCTGAGGCTGGCTCGGCGTTTCCCGCTTTTCGTAGGCGGGCTAACCACCCGCTTTTCCAACGTTTGGATAGAGTTGGGAACAGGAGGTCTGTGAGACTTCGGCTGCTGGCGAGATTAAGGGCTGCTGAGAGTGACTGCCGGCAAGACTACGAGAAGCTTGATTGCCCAAGGTTTTGAGGCCTTTTTGCTGATTGGCTTCTTAACAGACTCAGACAAGGCATGTAGCTCGTTTTCGAGGACATGCACTGACAACGCGCCAGGTTTTACATGGTAGTCAGTAGGATGATTCAGCTCAACAAGTAGCTGACTCTGGATTAAAAGTACTCTGGATCAAGACTAACGATTGTTCTAGCAACTCAGTTTCTTGTTCTTGCGGAGTGGCAACAACTTCAGCCCTGAGACATTGCGGCGTACTTGGAACAAAAATTTGAGTTATTTTAAGGTGGATAGTTTGAGATGGGTCAGAACGTCGGCAAATGTGCAATGATAGCATAGTGCCTGACCCTAGTCGATCATCAGACTCTACCGATCTATGAGTGCTGGATTCATGGCATTTATTTCAGATCAGATTTGTCGTTTGTCTGGATCTTGCTCTTCTCCTCTTTCTTAAATCTTCCGTTGTTGAGTATCACCTACTGTAGGATCATAGAAGGGTTCATAGTAGTAGACCCCAAAATTTTCTTCTCCAACTGTTCTATACTCTTTGCTGTTTCTAGTAAAACAAATTTTCCAAATCTGAAGATATTACAATATCAGGAGCAGAGCGTTGAAGGAGCGACGAGATGAAAAGATTGAGGGCGTCACAGCTTACTTTCTGCATTAACATGGTAGATCATGAGAGGTACAGTTTGATAAAAGAATAGTCAAAAGGCTGAAAATTTTCCATTCAAGCAATAGATGTGTGAATTATATGGATCTTAAAATGGATTTCCTAACCATGATTCCGGCAGCAAACACTCTACTTCATTTTAACCCTTCAGGACATTGATTGTTTCGTCTCGTCAGCGCTTGATAACTAACCAGACCATGGATCTTTACGTTGTTAACCCAGCATATCGTTCATCCTCACACTGATATGAATATTCGTACATGAATCATGCCTTCTTTTAAATAACATATATGGTCTCCGGCGCATTTAAATCTATATGCGTATCCATTGCCCCTCTTCACGAAGATTTCCCCCTTCGTGGATCGTAATCCTATTACATTGACACATGGTTAAAATCTATTGGAAAGATTGCCATCTGACATTTTACAATCCAATCATGATAATTAGCATTAAATATGAGTATACATAGTAGTCAAGTGGAACAGGAGTTATCCTGAAAGGTAGGCGACACCCATGCCCCTGGATAGAAGAAAAGCCCCATAGCATTACGACCTCCACCGGTACAACTCCATACTGCCATCATAGCTTCGCTATCGCGTCGGTGCAGTCAGACATGCTACCCTTATCGTTGCCCAAAAGCGCCATCCTATCCATTCTGCCTTGTGTTAGTGCTCGTTGCGCAACATGAGCTGACAACCACTTACGACTTCTTGAAGCTCTTGCTCCACTTATCCTGGTCCCCAATAAAGCCCTGGAACCATCTTCCAACGCTGCTCGCCTCCGAGGTCGCGATGCTGGAGTCTGAAGGGAACACAAAGACCCCGGGGGGAGCGGTACCCTTGGTAGCGAAATTATGCGTCTCCTTGTAATAGTTGACGTCCAACTTTCCGGGCCTATGGCAAAAAGCCTGACGTTAGCAACTCTCACGTTCTTTGCCATTCCGTTGATTCCAGCAGCCGTCCACTCACGTCGAGTCCTGCGACGCCCCCGCAAGTGTTACATTGACAAATTTCTGCGTGGAGGTGCTGTGGGCGCCGAGAAGCGCGGCGAGGGCCTCCGCGTCGAACCCTTTGGCCTTGAACAAAGCCAAGAGGTTCTCGGGGGTGTCAAAGGGGCTGGGCAGCCCGCCCGCCTTGGCCGACTTGGTGCTGTCCTTTCGGCCAATGTAGGTCCTGACTTTGGGCCCGCCGGGACACAAGAAAATGGCAGCGTCTGGAGGAGTGTGTCAGTCGTCGTCCACTAGAACCTATGTGGAGGAACACGTGACACTCACTTCCGGCAAAGACCGTCATATCCGCTGCGGTCGTGTTGTACTTGACTGAAAGGTCCTTCAACACCCCCGCAATGTTCTGCAGACCCCTGTTCTCGACCCTGTCGAGCTCGACATCCGGGGTGACGCCGACAACCAACGACCCGTCACACCCGCCGGTCTGCCCCTGAGACTGGTCCCACGAGCCGCAGTCGTGGAATATGGCGCGAATGGCACCCCTGGCGAGGGCATTGCACTTGGCGCCGTCGAGGAAGAGCGAGTTGAGCTCGGCGTTGACTTTCGTCCAGACGTCCGGGCACTTCGGGGCGCGAGCCTCCAGGTCCCGGGCCAGAACGGCGGGAGAAGAAGAAGCATCTTCGGATCCGGGTAGCGCGGCCGCGTTTGTGAACGCCAAGAGTCCGACGAGGACGAGAGCAGTAGCATGCATATTGAAACGATTGTGGGATAACGCGGCAGATGAGAAGAGCAGGCCGTGATCGCTGGCTGGATGGCTGGCTGTTGATGATGTTCAAGAGTCCAACCCCCAAAGTCTCATCGTCGGCTTGCCACATTTATAGAATCGACGCATACGGTCCTTACTCTCTCATCGTCATTCACATCCTCCCGTAAACACAACACCCCACTCAACATCTGCAGGTCCGGCGGCCAAGTTCAATAGCCTCATGCCGGCGCCGGTGATTGCCCTCTATCTCGTTTTCCCTCAGGGGTCGCGTCGCTGGCTGCTGACATGTTGCCTGATCTGTACCGGCGACAGCTCGCGAATCGGATCTCACCAGCACAGTCTAGGAAACCTGAGGGTGTTGTACGATATTCCGACGTTGGACTTTGGATGCTTCTTAGCGTGGCCAGAGGAGGCGAGATAAACGGACATTCCACGCATTGCAGACGGGCAGTCCAGCTGCTGGCTCCGTTGGAGCTAACCAATAACGCTCTTAGTGTGCTTATAACTGGCGCTGTCGACCAATCGAAAGGGTGGAAGCCGATTTCCACAACTGATGTGAGCATGAGAGCCGCAGCATGCCCCTCAAGCGACCTCGGTCGCGGAAACCAGACGAAAACAGGATGGCATGCGGACATTTTGCTACTGCAACGAGAGATATCATGGGCCGCCGCGGAATGTCCAATAAATATGCAACAATGGCATTTCACGGAAAGAATCTTAAGCGACCGAGCCTCACCGCCGTCAAGGGATCGACTCTGCTACGCACCGCGCACAACTCGCAGCATGCGTCTGCATACCTGACTGCCCACATAAATAGCAATGCTAGCGGTATTGTCATCAAAGCTTGCTTGAGATGGAAGGCAACCCCCCCCCCCCCCCCCCCCCCGCAACAAAAAAAAAAAAAAAAAAAAAAAAAAAGAGACGGGAAGATTGGAAGAGCAGCAACCAAGGTTCGCATGACAAAAGACAAGGTCTGTTGTCTTCAAGGTTCGCAAAGAAGAGGGATCGAGAATAGAGCACACATCTACATATCTGTATACGGGGTCCATACATGGCTTGGGCCGAGAGTTCGCCAGTGGAAGCTACCGTGTCGTCCACCAGCCAGTCCAATACGACAACCGCATGCACCCAAGCCAAGTGCTTGGCTGGGCCAGAGGCTGCAGTGTGGTCTGTGGTGTTTGATACTGCAGTAGTGCTGGTCCATCTCAGCTTTCTCTCGATGGCATCCAAGCTCTGTCGTACCTACCCCGTGTTGGACAATCCGGCTCTCTGTCCCTCGGCCAGCCCGGTTGTTCTTTATCGTCGCCCTTTTACCCCGGATGGCTGACATTACCAACCGCAGCCCCGTTGTCTCCTGTTACCCCTATTTTTAAGGAAACCTCGTATGGAATCAAGGGGCACAGCTGATGCTAATCTGATGCGCAGGTACGGGTATAATGCCAACAAGCTGACAAGGGCCACCGGGAAAGGCCCGGAATTCCAAAGACATGGTCGCTGCCCGCACAGTCCGCATCCGCTACATCAAGGCCAGCACCGGTCGAGCCTGCTCCGTGAGGGGGTCTTTTCCTTGCCGATATCACGAAGGGATAAGGTATCAGTGCTTCGAATTTGCCCACTTTCCCGCCCGCGATTTGGATTCCGATAACTTTTGCGGCTCCTCGGGCCAGGACCGAATGGTCCGTGTCATACAGCATGGGTGACCCAACAAGTGCCCATCCAAGATCTCACGATCGAATCTGCTTTGTTTGTCTGTTTGTCCTTCCCCTTCCAGCCACAATCCCGGTGGTGCCCTAGTCCGATGCGTTGGTGATCCCCCAAAGAAAGCAGGGACAAGGTGGGGTTGCGGCGCCGGGTGATGGAGGATGACAAGGCCGCGACACCATGCACTTGCAGGAGTCCAGCAAAGAAAGAAGCGAAGAAGCAGAAGAAGCAAGCACTGAGCAGCCTGACGCCTGAAGCAAGTCCAGCGTGGGTGGGGGCCCATGACGGCTTGGTTGTCTCGTCTTTCGCCAACTGCTCGCCCAAGTCAAACTCGACCGCGAAGTGTATGAGTTTTGTTGCTTTCTCAGAACCATACATTCTGGAACCATATCAGACAGTACAACTTTGGGCTTGGATGACAAAGGACTCGAAAACCGTGGTCAACAACGGCGCCGCTTGTTCAACATGCATTGCAGCCAGCGCGATCCACGAATTTAGTTCAGCCGTGGATTCTGCAAGGGTTGCAACGCACACCAGGTTGAGTCATTCGTTTCTTGCTTTTCCCAGCTGTGGCACTTTGTTGTGATTCTTCCATCCTGGCCACCACGAGCAGATTTCCAACTTTTGACTTTCTGGGTTTGCTCGATGTAAGATATCCTCCTGATGAACCAGTGCCCCCGAGTCAAGCCAACGTCGGATAAGCCTTGAGTTTGTGCAACCTTGGAGGAGGCCGAAGCACCAGGTTGTGCCCTGCAGACCGGGGAACCCGAGCATGCCATCAACATCTCAGTTCTGACATTAGTCGGCATCGCGCCAGCGACTTAGCGCTAGGCTGCCCCGGCCCGGCAAAAAAAGAAAAAGAAGAAAAGCAACACGTCGACATGTCCTGAGCCTTCGAACTCCTCACCCAACCCATTGCTTTACGGCGGCTTGTCTTCTCGCTGTAACAAAAACGAAGCATAGCACGCGCGTATCCGCTCAATACGAAAGAGAAGCAAGTGTTCGACTAACCTGGACGGAATACGACATCCATGTTACGTTTCGTCTGGACGGCGTCTCAACGTCTCAGATATGATCAATAATAGATCCTGCATCTCAGCGCTGTGCTGCGCTCCGACAAAGGTGGTCAGTCTGAAGCTGGCAGCAGCGATTAATAGCCATGAACCATACACTTTTCAATTCGAGAAGCAACATGCCGACAGCCGCTGTGGCCACTCAAAGTTCAGACGTACCTCCGGAATACTAGGGCCGACGAGCAATTGATTTCACCTCATCTTTTGCGATGTTTCAGCATCACAGACAAAGACGACGCCTTTTTGCCACAATGACTTCTTCAGCAGCGTGTGGACTTGAACCAAGCGTTGTCAATGCCGCTCTTCTTTGTCTACCCGAATTGACTCCTTGGGCCCCAACGTCAGCATTCCAAAAAGGCGCGATTCGCGGTCCCTTCGGGCGGCGTCTGTCTGATTCATTGACAGTGCCATTCCACTTAGCCCAAGCGTTGCGTCGCTGTCGGTGTGCCCCAGGTCCAGATGTCAGACACGAAGAGCGCAATAGCGCTGCGTCAGCAACACAGCACATGCATGTCTCGAATGTCTAATCAGAAGTTAGGCCGCAATTACTTTACAACCCACTGCCAAGTAGCTGCTTCCCATGGACACCGCTTTGTCAAGCTCCGTCTCAAGAGCCTTCAAGCCCCTGAAAACGCTCAGACATCCTCTTCGCAAAGCTTAGCCTTCTTGGGGACTACAGATGTGTGCCTAGTGGCTGCCCGCCCGCCTGGCGCTTTTGCAAACCACAAGCGCATTCCACAATTCCCACAGGTAACGGCTCAAGCGGTGAGCTGGCTGCTGTACATACTTGTTTCCTGGCAAATGGACAGGATACTGAAGATGCAGTAAAGCTACTGTCTGGATGGTATGTGAAGCTTGTATCATCTACGGCTTACTAATGTGAACAAGCCGCTTGATCCGTGGCTAACAGAAAGACAGTGTGAGAAAATAGTCTTTCTACGGTACGTCTGGGGATAACACAGCCGAAGCCCAAGAGAGGCTGCTTGACTGATGACGTTGACCTAAGGTGAGTGCCCGTCAACTCCGGACACACCACCACTTATCCCCGCCATTGATGACGGCGACAAGAACGGCTTGGCTCCCGTTCGCTTGGCCATAACGTTCCTCGCTACCCCCTAAGCCATGGATCATGACAATGGACTCAGCTCTGCGCCTCCACGCAAGTCTTTGAGAGTGTGGTTTTTTCGCCTTCCATCCGCATGGTGGCTACGCACCAATCCGATACGCACTCACTCATCGAGTATACGAGTGTGCCCCGTCTTCGCGAGCCAGCAGGATGGAACGGCCCACTGGAAAAGAAGAGAAAAAACGATGCAGCAGTGTCTCTTGACGGAAGAAGAACCTTCAAAAGGCAGGGGTGATTCATAGGGTCCCTGAGTACAACTGGGATCATGCCATCATCGCCTTCACCGCGCCAAACGTATTCGATCAGCGTCCGGTGGGCCTTGAAGCTTCAGACGGACCACTTCATATCCCTCGCCGTCGTCGGAGCAGATTCATTAGATTGATGTGGCTGGCAGCAACCACACCACAACCATCCATCCGGGACTCGCGGACCTCATTGTCAACCTCCGTGACTTACCGGAGCCGCACTTTTGCGCCGCCGAACACCTGACCATTTCTCCATCCCGTATTCCAGGGGGGAATGGAAACATTGTTCGCCCCCAGGTCCCTAACAACGAATGGCACGAGCTGTCTTGCAACCCTGGCGCTGTGATGTCAGGCCACGAGTCTTGCAGAGGCCAGATGCTTGTCTTCATTGCACGAGAATGGCAATGCCATCATCTGTGTTCTGCCTGTCTTCTCCCGGGTTACATATGGCGCAGGGCTGTGCAGACGAACTATTGAATGTTGCAACAATACTCCCGATTCCAAATTGCAAACCACACTCCCACATCATCAATCGCGGATCTCGGCTGCTACTCACTGCCGACCACCGGCATCCAATCGATATGGTGTCCATTTGCCTCCCACCACTATGTAAGTACAATACTTATGGTACGCTCTTCTTTGACGCAACGAGATCGACTCGGATGGCAAGTGACCTGTCAGCACCAGCCATTCGTGGGTTGGGTGGGGGAACCAACCACGTCCGAAACAAAACACAGGCCCCAAGACGCCCCGCTGTATGAGAATCTGGAGTCCTCAAGGGCCTTTTCGCAAATCGTAACACAAGACGATGTGGACGCGTTCCACCAGGCCAGCGTCCATTGGACCGCTAACAGGGTTGGATGAGATCATTGTATGGAACCAACATGGCTCTTCTTTGATTCGCGCCTGGCTCTCCTATTCGTCGTCCATGTCTGGTGCTGTCGATCCTCGACGCCGTGCCATCCGGGGACGGCCTGGACTTTGTTCGGCTGCAAGCTTCTGTAAAATAGCCCGCTGCGATAACGGCGACGCGATGCCACGGCAGCACGACGATGAGAAACCCGGTCTGTCAGACGTTTTGCCCCGCGTCGTCCGTCGGGACATTCGATGTTGTCATATGACGTCCTTTTTTTTTTTTTTTTCCTCCCTCCAGATTTTCAACAGTAGGATGAATCCCGAAAGTCTTCCGGGCTCTTCAAGATCACCAGGCAAGATTCGGTGTGAAATGCGTGCTATGGATACGATGGTTGGCAGTGGAGAGGGGTAAATCCTTCGACAAGTTCGAATCGTGAGCAACCCGAAAGCCCCAAGCCCCCCAGCCTCGAGCCAAGAGAGGCTGGGCATGCGACAAGCAATTGACCCCGACTTCCGTGACGCGGCCTCTGCATTGGGACCCTGGGCATCTCCTCACCTCGACCCCAGGCCTGGCATCCAGCTTGCAGTATAGTCCGTGGGGCTCTCTGCGTCTTTTCCGCCTGTGAGGATCTCTGGAGAAGCGAAAGGGCAGCACGATAAGCTAAGGAGACCACGCTATGCGTGGGGCTCACATGCAGTAGCAACGCGAGACCGCGTGCGGAGTAGTATTGTTCGCCTCGGTTTCCCCTCGCTCAACTGACAGCGAGAGGGGAGGGACTTGAGCGACGTTCCGCTTCCATAGATGTCTGAAAGGGGTTCCTGGACTTTTGAAGACGAGCTCGATGCCATTTTGGTCAACCTGTTCTCTTGCCCGCTGCGTTCACAAAGGCTTACGCGAGTGTTTGTGCGTGTGGCTGATCTATTGTTTCAACTGCGACCACCAAGCTTTTCCTGCTAAACCGAAGAAGCTTAACATGGCATTTCACGTCTGTACCTGTCCGCTTGCTGCGATGACCTTACTCATGACATCCCCGAGTCAAGTGACGTGAAAGGTCAGGGGTGGGATCTCCGGCCGGGGCAGGGGTGGTCAGGGCGCCGCCTTTCCAGATGGGCTGCACTCTATCTTCGGCGACCCCCGGCTCCGGCACGGACAACCGCCGAAAGGGAAGCGGCCCTTCCGAAATTCTGGCCCATCCGTGGTTTGTCCACTGTTGCTGTCTATTCAACTGACGTTTTCCACAACACAACCTGTGAAGCCCGCGTTTCCTGGTGAAGGAATGAGTCTACCACATATCTAACGGGGTAACCGCATCTCCAGGCCTCTGTTGCATGACATCCCAGTGCTCCCGGATGCAAAGACCCTACGAAGCGGATGACGTCCGCCACGGCGGTTGGCTTCTCGAACCCTCGCCCTATCCATCCTCAAGTGAACAAAACCGATGTGTCCATCCAAAGCCGTATTGAGGATCTCGAAATTCACTGTCGAGGGAGGGGGGGCGGGGGCTATTAGGGCGACTGCGGAAAACTTCATCTTGGCTTTGGGACATGATTGGCTCCTCTTGATGCGTCACGAAGAGCAAACTTGCCTTCTTTACTATCTATTCCTCCCACTTGGTGTTTACGCACTGGATGTAGATATATGGCGGACACTAATCACCACAGAAGGCTCATCGAGTTTTGTTGTTCTTTCACTTGGAGACGAAGGGTAGATTCCGCATGCGATTTGCGATGGCTCTGAGTTTCACGGAGGAACAAGCTATACACCGACGGACACATGTGAGCGTGGGGCTCCGGCGATGAACGATAGCCGCGAGCTTTATGTTCCTGAACAGATTAACAGGTCGGTGTTGCAGTGAGAGATACCACTATCTGTTCACGCAGTATCTTGGTGATATACCCGTGTAAGTGCTGATAACCGATTCAAAGCCAGTACATGCTGATGTTCGTGTTGACGTTCCATGAGTTTAGTTTGATGTATCTGAACTCGATCTAACCGAGTTGGGAGGTTCGTAGGCCTGCCTGTCGTGAGTCTCCACGATGTTCTGCAGAATACATCTGCTCACTTGACAAAGTCAAGTGTTCAAGAGTCAATGTTTCTCTTCAAAGCCATGATCTGGATTCGGCGGCACTTTCAAAGTTCCATCGGGTTGCACGCTAAGGTCCTGCCCGGGTCCTACTGCGTCGCTCATATCCCACGGGACACTAGCATCCCCGGCACTCGACCATCGGACTCCACATTTTGACGGGCCGGACTCCACGGAGTCCGGGGATTATGGCCTCGGTCAGCAGATGAGTACGACGGAACACACCGGGGTTGAGGGATTCCATACTTGTGTCGGTAAGATGGTCTATCCTGCAACGTTTCGGTGATACCTTCGCAAAAACTCTATCTGTCGTCCAAAACCCATCAATGTTGACTGGGAGGATACAATTTTGATCAGACTACAAATGTCGTACTTGTGTGAACAGCTTGTGTTTCTGCTATTTTGGACAAAGAAAACTGATCACTCCCGACGAGTAGGGCTCCCCTGATTTGAACTACGGCCCTTAGGGTGATATCTTTGCGATGTTCGGAGTGTAACAATCATCACGGCGGGCGTTGTCTTCTCGTTTCTAACCTCAGTGGCCCCCACCAAGACACTGAGCCAGCCAGGTTCAATAACATCGTACTCTCCCTCAATTTCGTTAGCCCAGGCGCAGCGGCACACCATCTTCTAGGAGGCGGTGCAGACCCTCATCGTCGAGCAGAAGTACGAGGAGGAAAACATGCAGCACTACAACGAGGGCTATGTCCAGTACGGCTCCAATGTTCTCCCGGGCAGACAGAACGCGATGGGTTTCCCCATGACGCTTAAGCCCATATTGGTCAACTTCACCATCACCAACAAGGGGTTCAATGACCAGTACGCCTGGGTATACCAGCGGGTCGGCCAGGAAGGAAACCCGGGTTCGTTGGGCTGGAATCTGTGGCAGGTGGAAAGCACTTGCATCATGGAGCATTGGAGCGCACAAACGCTGGAGCCCAAGGGGGCTATAAGCACCCTTGTTTATATGGCACGAGGATCGAGATCGATGTGGGAAATCTAAAGAGACGTCGAGAATTTTATAATGGGCGGAATGACACTGACTCACTCAAAACGGCTTTGCTCTGTAGAGAAGGTCAGATAAAATCTACGCTTATCCAGAAAGTGTGATTTTGACCCAAGACTTCAGGTGCAGTCACTTGGGTGTGACATGACAGTATGTGTTTGAGATGAACCTGCATGCCAATGAGGTTGAGATCGCTATTTACTGCCCTACCGTAAGTGGCTTTAGGAACGCAATAGACAACGACATGGCTGGGTTTGCTCTAACGGATTTCAAAAAGTCCTTTCTCTATGAGTACTTACACAAACACGTTTTCATGGACTTCGACCATGAGGTCTGGACCGGGCTCTATAGTTGTTCCAACGGGATTCGGGTTGCGGCCTCAGGGCTATTGGCTGTCTCACCCATCTCTTGGCAACAAACGGGCGGCCTGCCCGACACGCGTAAACGCAAAGAAGCAATACAAGCCTCGGATTCGGTGTGGCCTGCAATACCCTTACATTGAGACATTTGCAAAGACTTCTGATGGCAAAATGGCCCAAACAGGTAGGTCCCTCCGCATGACGGCTGCATCGCGCTGACATCTCAGCTCACCCCCGGACCAGCTGGAGGGTGTTGTTGAAGTCTCCACACATTCTGCCCGGTTCCGACAACTTGGCTCAGGCGCCGACCACAACCCACGTCCCCTCATTCGTGGCTCCACCGGCCTGCATCCATCTGTGTTTTCTTCTTCTTTCTTACAGCGAATCCCCAGCACGCATCCAGTGTCTTCTCCAACTGCAAAGTTTCTAGCGTTCTGAACCACCTTTTCCCATCCGCTTCTCGAAAACAGCACAGCCCCCCCGGCGCCCACGGAAAGAAAGAGACAAACCACTTTCCCAACCCCCCCGTTCCCACACGACCGACTCGGAGTTACCACCGCACACACAACCAACCATGCCTCCCACGAAGCTCCCGGAATCCGGCAACCCGCTGTAAGTCTGACGACAACCACCCTGCACTCTTCATTTGGCCCCCCGTGGGCACGGATTTGAATTCCGGTCGCAGTCCTTGGCCTGCATCGAGCTCCGCCCCTCCGGGTCTCTCTTATCTCACCGAACCGTCCTGTCCTCTCATCGACGCACAAGAGCATGGGTTCGACGGACCGCCGGCGGTGGCTGAGCTCACGCGTCCACACCCTCTCTCAGCGGGGGGGCGATGGGAAACGGAATCTCCATCACCCCGAGCTGTGACCTCTCCAAGGGCTTTCAGGGCTAACGCCATTGCGTCAATAGGGTCTTTTTTGATATCACCCTTGGCGGTAAGTACACGCCTTTCCTCATCGGGGCACCACCTCTATCCGTCCACCTCTCTTGTTCGGGTGCTGCGGGGGATGACTGAGAAAACGGATTCAAGGAGGGAAGGTTCCTCCTCTTGGCCTTGGATGGGTCAGAAAAAGGAAGCCTTGGAATCGATGAAGCCATTCGCAGGCGTTGCGCACGTGTGCATATGCCGAGAGCGCCGGCTCTAAACCAAGGTTCCGGCCTACATGCCGGGCTGGCTCGTCATGGAGCACGCAAGTTAGGGCCCATCGTCAGAGATGATGCCTCATGGACACTATCATCTATGACGGATGAAGCCGTGGCTCTCTGCGATCTGACTTTATGGCGTTGATCTCCTCGTGCTTCTTGGCTCACCCTCCGGCTCCGCCCTCCGGTCTCCAATCCTCCCGCTCTCCGAGCACCCCGGCAATTGGGGCTCTCTCGCCCGTCCGTCCCGGATACCGCTTCTAACGTCCCACCGAAACATAGGCGAACCCTTGGGCCGCGTCACCTTCGAGCTCTTCAAGGATGTCGTGCCCAAGACGGCCGAGAACTTTCGCCAGTTCTGCACCGGCGAATCCAAGGACGCCCGCGGCCGCCCGCAGGGCTACAAGGGCTCCAAGTTCCACCGTATAGTGAGTTACCAAACCTATCGCACATGAGCTGCACCCATGAGCTGCGCCTTCATCTTGTGACGAGCCCGCGATGGGAAACAGAGAGGGACATGACGATGCTGACTACAACGCTTCGCAGATCCAAGGCTTCATGTGCCAGGGCGGTGACTTCCTCAACGGCGACGGTACCGGCTCCGTCTGCATTTACGGATCCTCCAAGTTCGAGGATGAGAACTTCAACTTGAAGCATGACCAGCCCGGCCTGCTGTCCATGGCCGTACGTCCCCCCTGAACCCCTCACCTCTTCTCCCCGCTTGACCTGTCAGGCGTGTCGCTGGCCTGGCATTGGTGTCTTGCTGATATGCCTCTTGCGCTTGTAGAACGCCGGACCGAACACCAACGGCTCCCAGTTCTTCATCACCACCGTCCCGACGCCCTTCCTGGACAACAAGCACGTCGTCTTCGGCAAGGTCGTCGACGGCATGGACGTCGTCAAGATGATGGAGGCCACCAAGACGGGGTACCGCGGCAAGGACCAGCCGAACCAGGACGTCGTCATCGCGCAGTGCGGTGAGATGTGAGATGTCCCGTCTGGTTACCCGCGGATGGTCGATGTTTGAGGGACCGGTGAGAAGATTGATCCGAGACCTGGAGATGGTGGCAACAATGCGAGGGCCTGAAGGCGCCTGGCTCCCCCTGTCGTCTCCTTGGAACCGTGAACAACGGAAGGGTGTTCGAGTACATGCTAGACGGCAGAGATAGACCTTCAAGAAGAAGGTGATGCTGCTCCTTTATTCCGCTGAGGATCTTCTGGCCCCCTTTGTGGCCCACTCACGCGGAATTTGGAGGTAGTCTAGCTGCATCAGAGAAGGTGGAAAGTCAGAGGCGCATGGTTCGTCAGTAAAACAGCACGGATTCTTTTCGATGGCAGTGAAATCGTGAGTCTACGAGCTGTCCTGCTTCACGGATATCCAGCCACCTCCGCTGAACATACATGACCAATCTCTAAGCTGTGACCTTGTTGTCTTGTTTCTTTTTTTTTTCTTTTTCGGAAACCCGCCTGCAGAAAACCAAAGTCTCTCTCCTAAGCAGGTCATGGAGCAAAACCCTCATTGTGCTTTACATGTAAAAGTCTTTAAGCAAACCTGCCACCCCCTGGCTGATATGAGAGTCCTTGCTATGAATACGATCCTCAACTTGACATGTCGAAGATCGACCCGGCCGAAGGGTTCAAGAGAGCAAGAAAGTCATCCCTCATTGAAAGAAGGCATCTCGAGTTTATTGCAGCCACCGACCGCGAAATGCTCGCGGCCTACATATCCCGGTCCCCAAGGTAAAAAAACAAACCTACCTCTCTTCAGGACATCTTGATGAAATCCGGCGTATGCTTTCTTCCGTCAACTTCCTATTGATGACAGACGACCATGAAGGGGCTGTTGCCTGCTCCGTTGGTTTGTCCAGCATTGGTTGGCCAGCAGCTTCAATGAGGTCGTCCTGCCTTGTGGCTCATTAAAGCCTCACGAGTCACCAGATATGTCTCACGCACAGTGATGTAGTCTGGAATACCGCAAACACATCTAGCTTAGCCATTGTATCAACTGCACCATCTAGATGACTCTTGATACGTAGACTGGACGAAAGTTGAGAGAGGCGGTCAAAAAGCAAACCTTTGAAAGAGCCAAGCGATAAAAGGCTCACGAAGATTTATTCGAAAGCATGTTGGGTCACATTGCATCATTTGCATCACATTTTTCACGAGAAGATTGCAAAGAAGTAAGTGAACTGGCTTTCATAGCACTAGCAACCTCTAGGCGAGTGTTATAAGCCCATGCGTTTCATGACCATTTAATGCGTGGCCTCATCACCCATCCCTTGCCCTTTCTTCAATCCATCTCATGCCCCCTGAGTACAGCGTCGAGCTGCTCAACCCTGGAGATACAAAAGCCGAACATCAGAACAAGCAGAGTGGTGTGAGGGACATGGGGGATATGCTTCCCGAACCATGCCAAATGAAGGTCTCTCTCTCCAGTCACATTCCATCGTGGGAGACCTGAAAACTCGAAAACGAAGCTGTTCGAAACCGAAAGAAAAAGAAGAAATACCTCGGATGAGGCAATGATGGAAAAAGAAGTTGGTATCATCCTTTATCCTCCAACGCCGCCGGAAATGCCATTCCGTTTATATGCCGAGTCGTGAAGAGAAGAGGAAGAAAAAAAAAGCTGCCCACATGTCCTCCAGGGGCGATGTTCGCAATCCGAAATCAAGCCGTAATACTCCTGTTCATGACCCATTGTCCAATTCCGTAGCCGTGAATACCGGAAAGTTGAAGAGAACGTGATGCCTGTAACCGTATGTACCAATTGGCCGAAGGACCGAAAAGCCCAAACTTCAAAAGAGTAAGAGAGAATGCTGGGTATTTTTGAAGTGAATAAATGAATTCCTGAAAGAAAACCAATTTTTGAATCATGACGTGAACGGTTAAGTGTCAAGGTTGTCGCGGTAAGCTGCTCTGCTGTTTGGTGCGTTGGCTCTTTGAAGAAGAGTCAAGGAAGGAGTCACGTCACTGAGCATGTGTGTGTTTCTGTCAGTGCTTGCGTGACTCAACCCCACCAGCTTAGTTGTGTTGGCCGAATCTCCACGAGTCTCTACCACGAACGTGACGACCCTTGAGGAAGGGAGTGACACTGGCTTGAGTAGCACCCTCCCCGCCGGCGGGGTTCTTGGAGGGAGTGGGGGATGACTGAGGAGACATGGTAACAGTTACCATCTCGTAGAGAGTGACGGGAGGGGCGGTGACAGTGACAACACGAACGTTGCCGGTGCCATCAGCGACTCCAGCCGGGGCAGTGGGGGTGGCTGTGGTAGTCGGAGCGCTGCTCTGAGTACCGTTGCTGGGGTTCGAGTTGGCGGGGGCATCCTGACCGTCGACGCTGACCTGGAACTGGTTGGCGAGCTGGTCCTTGACCGCGTTGTAGTTGTAGTCGGGCTTCTCAAGGAAAGAGAATCCAGCGAGGGCATCGGTGGCCTTGGAGGTCGAGGCAGCCTTGGCGCCATTGACTAGCTTCTCACCCTTGACCTTGATAGAAGAGCAGCTAGTGTAGAGCTCGGCGGTGGTGACGTCCTCAGAGGTGACAGCGCGCTTGTCCTCAGTGAAGCCGGCGGGGAAGTCGGCAAACTGACCATTCTTAGAGGCGGCAGCGGCAGATGGGGTGAGCGTAGGCCAAGACCAGACCCAGTAGAGGGTATAGTCGGAGTCCTGAGCCAAGTCCTCGGGCAGCTGAACAGCCGACTGGCACCAGACATCGCGACCCATGGGCTGAGCGGCCTCGTGAGGGAACTTGCTTTGGCGCTCTTGGGAGATGGACTTGTCGTTGATCTGGTAGCACTGACCGTCATCGTAGTTGCGAGTGGCCAAGAGGCGGCCACGGCCGTCGCCACCCTTGCCGTCAGTGGTCCACTGGCGATGAACGTCGAAGAGAGTGTCCTCAGCCTTGGGCTGAGTGGTACCGTAGATGAAGACGGTGCCACGGTTCAGAGGCTTGTTCTCCGGGGCGCCCGGGAGAGTTACATGACCGTTCTCCTGGTAGCGAAGGGAGACGAAGTCACCAGGAGCAGCGGTGAGGGCGGGGAAGCCTTCGACCTGGTTGCCAGGGGCCTGCTTGCACATGGCGAAGCCATCACCTGGGATACGGTTGGTAAACGTAGCGTCGTTGAAGGCAGAGCTGGTGCGGCCAGGCCATCCGGCGGGGTAGCCAGCAGGACCGACGAGGGTACCGTTGGCGGCAACTCGGTTGAGCTGCTCGACCCAGGTATGAGATTCAGCGAGGTGAGGAGCACCCAAGATGGTCGCGATAGCAACGGCGAGGAAGTTACGGCGAACCATGTTGATTGTTGTGAGAGTGGTGAGAGTGGTGAAGGGGGTGTGAGAATTTGCGTGAAGGGGAATGAATACTTTGAGAAAAAGTGAAGTTGTTGATACTCGCAAAGCAAAGGGAGGTGAAGGACTCGGTAGATTCGCGATGCGATTCCAAAGGGAAAGTCGAGATGTTGCGGCGATGGCTTTGAAGAAAAAGAGAAAATCTCAAAGGGAATGAGGACTTTCTGGAGGAAAATAAGTTAGGGCTTACGTTTGTGAGCTGGAAGGAAGGAGGTAGACAAACCAGATGGGGAAAGCTAACTACTGAGCAGGAAGGAGCGCGTTGGTATTTGTTTTTCGTTCGAGTCTTCCAGAAGAGTCGAAGAGGGAATGACGTAGTTGCTGTGTTCTCGTATTTATGTTTTGATTGTGAACAGAGAAGGTTGGTCTGGCAAAACCTCTCGACTACTTTAAGTACGTGGACGCTTGACGGAGTAGGGGAATATTTGTTGACCTGGCAGGCGCGCTGAGCAGAACCACGTTGTTTGTTTGCACACACGTAATAGTATTTGCTTTTAATGATTAACACGACCGGCGCAGTCAGGTACCAGCTGATTCAAGAATAAAAGGAGAAAGAAGTCAAATAAAGTGAGTTCTTGTGCTGTTACATAAGGCGGAATCGTCAAGGCCCAAACACGATAGTTCAGGTTGAGTGGGGCGGCGGTGATTTTGAGGTTGAAAGGCGAGGCAAGAGCGAACAGATCGATGTCGTCCGGAGGAAGGAACAATGAACGGATAAAGGAAGGTGCCTGCCTGCCTCAAGCGCGTACAATGAAAGCCACGGAGATTAGGTGGTCGGGATAACAGGCCTCCAGGGCAAAAGGGAAACAATGCGATTGTTTCTTCCTTTTGTCGAATCCCGTGGAATTAGCGAGGCCAGAGAAAGAGGCGTTTGGTCGATGAGGGAGGTGAGGTGAGGTCGGGACCAGAAGACCAATTTGGGAAGCGAGGCTGGGTTGGGTTTAATATCATGACTGTCACCCAGGTCCCAGGACCGTATGGCTCACACCTGCCGCCTTGCCCTGGATATCCCTACACATCTAGACTCACACTTTTTCCTTTGCTCACAGCTCACGTCGTCGAGGGAGGGTCAAGATCGACGCAGATGGGTCCCCGGACTAACAAGCCAAGGCACCATACGGCGCATCTTGGGTGCTGCGATCCAAAACGACAGCGGTAGGGAAATGGGATGCGCACTCGCGCAGGGGAATGTTGGGAGTCTGGCCAAAGAGCGCACGATACCGCCCGAGTGCCGGTGGGCCGGCCATAGGGTCGGACGGGGCATGGTATGGGACGAAGAAGAGGGCATGTTTCTGATGCGAGGTGTTGGGCGCCAGTCAAGCACGATGCACGATAGGCCCCATGGTTGATGTTTGACAAGGAACGGTGGAGGTCGAAGTGGACGTCTTGGCAAGGTCACGGTAGTGGGCAGCTTGGAGGTCGGGCACACGTCGGGGCAGTGGACACTTGACGGGAGATGGTCCGCGCTACGGGACATCTAACCGTCCTAACACTGCAACCTGCGCGCGGGTGGGGCGAGCAACGGGGCCGGGTGTACCAATCGGTGCTCTGCTGCCGCTGTAAGGTACCGACCCTCGTGGGGTTGCACCGATCTTGGGGCAGGTGCGGTAGGCGCCACGGTCCCTGTTGTGCCTGCCCTGGCCTGTGTACACAGGGATGGGCATCGAACGCCGAAACATGTATCTCTACAGGCTAAGACGTATGGGCGGGAGACTTTCGGCCCCCATGCTTCACAGCAAAATCTGGAACAAGGGGCTCGCGCACGTCTTCAAGAGTCAAGAGGCAGTCGATGCACCTCATCCACTCAACCGTGTCCATGCGGCCCCTGTCCAAAATAGGCGAGCTCCAGACGCAAGGGTCTTCCACCACTTTGACTGGCAGCGAGCGCTCTGCACGTTGGCGGCGCCTGCCAAAATTGGCACCTCACCCAAGCCTTCCATTTCTGCCCGTTCCACCATCGACGCGCCAACGCCATTCCCGTCGTCTGCTTTCTTCTCTTCGCTGCTTATTTCGCGCGGCCACGAACATCGCTGTCAGACCGGCTCAGCCTCGTTGATTTCCTGTTTTTCCTTGCCGCGCCGCCTAGGAACAAGGGTCTGGTAATCTACTCGATTGGCTACCGCTGGCGCAGACAACCGCCAGATGGTCGACGAAAATGGACTGAACAGGGAAGAGAATGCAAAGTTCCCACTTCCGTCTGGGTGACTACCATACTGACCAGTGTTCCAAGGCAGACCTCCCTAATGCCAAATCGGAACCGCAAAATGCTTTGCTGACGCACTCCTTGAGCCAAGAATCCCAGTCTTCTTTGCCGCGGACAGAGTCACGGATATACAAGACTCCAACCCCCGTCGGAGCACCGACCTACTTCAAATCCTACACCAGGGACTTTAATGAGCTACCGCGACGGTCACCGATATGAGGGTCCTGGTCAGTACCAATCAACCCAGACGGACCGAAGTCTAGGCAAGCGAAATGTCCGTAACCCACCAAGGGAATTCAAGCTTGGACGTCTGGACGGCGTCTAGAAGAGTGAAATGCAACCCGACGCGAAACACGGGCCCACGGCACCTACCTTGGGGGGCCAAGCATGTCTTTCACTGTCTAGAACTTGTCACCTACGCCTCGGAGCTCAATGCCCTGAATACATCAACCATCAAGCAATACCCCGGCAAACCTACAATTGGATTCTAGTCGCTGGTGGGAATTCGCAAATCATCTTTGTCTCATCGTCTGTGCGCATCCCGGTCTTCAGTGGTTTTTTTCTCCCCTACTCCACTGCTCCACTGCTAAAGTCCGCCTCGGCAAAGGATCTCTGGGAAAAGCTTCATACCCAATCATGGCTGAGGCTCAAGTCGACGGCGCTTGCTCTGCCGTCGCGAGCTTCACGACACGCAGCCGACTGGTATTGCGACTTCAAGTCTATCGCCAATCGATGGCTGCGTGATTAACCAGCCCGCGGGCAGACACGCGATTATCTAGCCCCTATTCCTCCACCTTTGCCACCGTTCACGATATACACACCTCGGTCATCAACGTTCAGACATGCAGCGTTTCATCTGCGGCTGCTGTCCACGTTGTTCAGACCACCACCCGCAACCCTCGTCCGTCCCAACCTGAGCAAAGAAGAACCCCTGCGAACATCCTCCGCTTGCCCACTGATCGTCCTTTTCTGAGCGCTCATATTACATAGAGCGACAAGTATCCACGTGCTCCATGTTGCTCTAGCTTCTTGCTGCTTCGCATCTCATCCTCATGCTTCCGACGAAACATGCAACTCTATGTACCACCCGCTAGGCATGCCAGATGTACCGGCGCCATTATGTCCGGGCGCCACGGCGACGACGGAGGAGTCCACATTCGACTCCATCGACCGGACAGCCACCGCGACCATGCGAAGCGAGGAAACAGAGAACCACTTTTGGCAGTCGCGGTGGTGTGTATCACAAAACACAAGTCTTGGCACGCAGAGGATCATCTGATCTTTAAGCTTCCATCACCTCAAACGCTGATGAGAAAGTACTCCCACCCGGGGAACCGCCGAATGCGAATACATGAAAAGGCATCCGCCCTCTGCAGTCTCTGTTCTGAGCGTTTCATCTCATCCTTCAACGAAGCCCTCTGAACCACTAGCTCGTCCAAACCCACGTCGCGGGCCTGAAAGGTGACAGAAGAAACATCACGTCTTGTCGGACCAATGTAACCATGGTGTGGAAACCGAAGCAAAACTTGTTTTCTATTTTTTTTCCTGAGCTTCACAAGTATACCCTCTACTAACTCAACAAGACAGGATTATGGTATCAAAGGGTGTCGTTTCTTTCCAGTAGTACATCAAATCACAAATTTTTTTTTTCCACCAGTCCCTTTCCAAGAGACTCTTCTTGAAGCGTTTCACACATGAGTCGGCCGTCAGTCATCCCACCAAGTTCACACAAACTCCCGAACCCACCCCCTTTTCCCTTACTCGCATGCCCGCTGCATACAAGTGTGCACATTCAAGGTTCTAGACGAGTAAGACACACACACACACGTCTCCCGAGGCAGGTTATAGTCTCTTGTGTCCATCAACCGCCGTTTGAATGTTTCATTCCCAGCTCCGATATCCGTGACCGCCCTCGTCCATGACAGCTGCCGGCGCTCGATGGTGCACCAGCTTCTGGATTGCCGTGGCGGGATAGTTCTCCCGGTTCTCCATGTCAAGGCTGCTGGAGCGCGCCCTCTTCCTACCAGCCATGGACTTGAGTGGGCTGATCTGGTCCAGCGAGGGTAGCCCGCGCTGTTGGTCCACAGGTGACCATCCGGATCTGCCGTCCGTGCCGGCGACGGCAGCGACTGCCGAGACGGCTTGGGCCCACGGCTGCTGGTTCCACGTCTGATGGTCCTTGCTCTCGGCCCAGAGGTTGGCATTAGCCGTCACGCTGCGCTGGTTCTCGTTCTGCCATTGCTGCGTCTTTGCGTCCGACGACTCGTTCCAGCCGTTCCAGTGGTTGAGGCTTTGGAAGGACGACGTCGCGGTATCCCAGTCGGAGATACCATCGACCTCCCCTTCGTCGTACACACCGACGCCGACGCCGTTTGACACTTGGATGCCCGCTGTCGCCGACAGGAAAGGATCGGCGGGAGCTGAGCCCATGTCGGTGACCAGAGTGCTCTGATTGTCCATGGAGCTAGTGCAGGCTGCGGCGAGGAAGTCAAGTTGATGGTGGTGGTGGTGCGGCCCGCCCGCTAGCTCGTGGCTGCCATCGTAGCTGCTCGCGTACGACGAGTGAATTGATGCCGTTGGGGGAGGCGTCGCCAGCCCATGTGAAAAGTTGTCCATCATTCCAAGCGTTCCAGTCGATGCCAGGCTAGGCAGCTGGCCAGGCATGGAGACCGACTCCCACGCCGAGCTCAGGTTATCATTCATCACGGCAGCGAGCTGATGAGAGTAGGGAGGTGTTGGGGCCATGAGCATATCACGACCTGAAGCAGCCGCAGGGTTGATGCATACGTTCTGCTGATGAGCTGAGGAGACCGGATCTAGAGCCGTTAGGAACCGCCAGGTCGTACCGGCGGGGTTGAAAACCCGCTTCGATCGACCTCCGCGGCGGGATGAAGTGCCCTGCTCCTCTCCGTCCTCGTCGGTAGGCTTTCTGCCCTTTTGCGGCACCGGCTTCTCAAAAATTGGATTCCATTTGTCGTCAAACGCGTGGATCGTGCGGAACTTCCAAAGAATGATGCCGCGGCGCGTCCACACCCGGCGGTCCGAGTTGTCGGGCGGGGCAGACCACAGCTCCTGGAACATACCGACCTGCTGGATCAACTCGGCTGTGGTTCGCTCGGCTTCGAGGGCGGCGTCTTCTGCAACCTTGGCCCTCTCATCATCGTCCTCAATCTTGGACTTGTTCTCAACGGGCTCGAGGTAGCCAGCACATGTACTGAGGATGCTGGCCCACTCGGCCGCGGGGAAGGGCACGCGAACGTCCTGTCTGGGACGGCTGCGGCAGTCGCACTCGAACTTGTTTTCCTGACACCCCGGTCGGTGGGTATACTGTACGCCCACTTCACTCGTCTGCTCGACAACGAAGGCGTCGTTGTCGGCGCGGCGGAGTTCTTCTGGACGCGCCAGCTTCGTAACGCACTTCCAGCGGTGGTTTTGGAGTTCAGGCCGAGATATGTTTAGCTCGACAAAGCCGTTGAGCTCTGAACCGGTGGGGAAGTTGCTACGAGGGTGGATTTCTAGTGTCACAGTCATCTCCAAGATGTCGAGCCACTTGTTATCGTGGATGGCATGCTCGAGAGATTTGTGCAGAGGCGGGAACTTAGCCTCCCATTCTTGGGCCAGTTCGGTGACGGCGGCGGATTCCTTCTGAGAGAGTTCCTTGTTGTACTCATGCAAGAGGATGCTGCCATTGAGGCCTCTGGAGGTGCCATCTTCCTTGTGCATGTTCTTCTCCAAGTGGGGATAGTAGTTCTTGTCAAGGAGCTTGCCGTGGTGGTCGTAGGCCTCGCCGTCCTCGTCCATCCTCACATTGTTAGAGGCCACGAAGATCCATGCCGTCTTGGGTCTCATGGCGACAAGGGAGTCCATGCCCAGGATCTGGCGGAAGTACTCGTAGTTGGGACGAACATCCGGAAGACGACCCTCAGCAAGGGCGATCAGAACTGGATTGTCCTTGAAGGAGGCGACCTCCATGTTGTCCTTGAGACGGGCCTCGCTTTTGTCAGGGTCCTTGACGAAGAAGAAGTGGTCTGTGATAACGTTAGTCCTTGGTGTATATGTGTATGAATAACGTCCAGCTTACAGCATCGGTGCTTCTCAAACATTTTCTTGACTACTTGGATGTGACTTGATACCTGCTTCCTCTTCCTCTCCTCCGGTTTCTGTCCAGGCTGCAAGCTGCAGCGGTATGCGATCCAAAGGTATTCGCTGATGAGCATGTTACGCCCGAACTGCTTTCCCTGCATACTGTACTTCTTCCTTCCCATGTGAGGGATGATGAGCAGAGCTAGGAGTCACGTCAGCAAGGGATGCCGTGCTGCTCAAGGCAGGGGTATCTTACAGTCGAGAAAGGCATCTTCTAACACACGAGGCCAGATCTGCTTCTCATTGGGGTCTTTCTGGTCCTGCTTCTCCCGGTAGGGTCGAAACTCGGGGGCTAAGTAAATAGGGTTGATGTCAAGCCGTGCCTGTCTCGCCATGTGGAAGGCATCCGGTCTCCGCAGGCTGCTGCTGCTCCTGTAGCCAGTCCCGGCCTGGGACGGCACAATAGGTGGTGTTGGTATGTTAGTCAAGCTAGGAGAGAAGAGACCAAGGGGGCTGTTGCGGCAGGATGATGCGAGGCTGCCCAGGTGAGAACCGGCAGACTGGGCGTTGCCAGTCGACTCCTTCAGGGGTTGCCTCCCCGTCGGCGTGCATCGTCTGCTGTCGTAGCTATAGACAGGCGAGGGCGAGTAACGCTGAGACGGGAGCATTGGGCGCGGGTGCTCCATTTGTGCGTTTCTCGAGTATATAGCGGCGATATCTTGTGTTGCTGGGGATTCCTTCCAAGAGGTGATGGTATGGGGATTGGTTGATGCGTAAAACTTGCTCCGTTCTTCGTCTTCTTCCTTTTCCCCAGGAAGAGGTTTCGACTGGATTGTAAACGGATTCCTTGACAAGCACGGAACCCCTGAGTGGAAGAATGAAAGGAAAGTTGGGAGGCAAAAGATAGGTGAAAGGAATGACTCTTCAGGAATTTCGTGACGGGGCGAGCAAGGGTTTTGTTGCTAAGTGAGGGAACTGCAAAAGCGCTTGATCTCCCGCGTGATATGCTCCAGGGTTAGGGATTCCTCGTGGCAAATATCCTCTCGAGAAGGGTTGGAATGGGGAGTAATGATGGTAAAGTGAGTGTCAGGATGGTGTTCTCTGAATGGGATAAACAGGAAAAGCCAAAAGAAGCGTGTGTTTGGATTCCACAGCTCCTCCAGAACCTGCTTCGGAAACGCCTCTCTCTGTTGCTCTGTGCTGTCAAGCAAAAGAAAAGTAAAGATGTCGGAAGAGGAAGAGAAGGGCTTGGAGAGAGGTTGAAAGGAATGAGACTGGCATGGGGCGTACGTCAATATAAGTTCCTGAAGTCAGGTACACCCGCTTCAAGGTTTGAAAGGAAGAGAGGCGAAGGAACGAACGAGGTCGTTTGACAGGCATACCCCCAATGCCCGTAGCTTGCTGAGAGAGGAAGCGAGCGATGAGACGACCCAGCGGAGCGAGTGAGTGGTGAGCTTGGGAGAGGCTATCCGTTTGGTTCGGCACCCCGGGTTCCAGGTCGACAGTAATACACGCCCCCTTCCTAGCCCTCTGCTTCATCCTCCTCCTCGTCCATTCCACGGGTACGCTTGTCAACATCTCCCAGCCCTGTCCTCCTTGGAACAGTTAGATACAGAACATGTGCTTCCGTAGGGTCCCGTTCGAGGCTCTGGACTTTGAGACGCCTGCGGACTAGACCCTCTGAGCGGGGTGAAGGGCAGATCTCACTTTTCGCCAGAGCTGCTGGAGTGAAAATGGGGTCCCGGGTGAGCAAAGGGAGGGCAGGGCCCACAGCGAGAGAGAGAGAAGTAACCCCAGGACGAGAAAGGCACGTAGAGAAGTGTAGACGCACGAAGCCCTGGCGAGCTAAGTCGGATCGAGGATCCGAGAGAAACTAGTCGAGGTGCCAAGGGAAGGACCAGCGGTTGAACGAGAAAGAGAAGGAGGGAGCGAGAAGCTTCGCAGTAAGGACAGTGCTCCGTGGGCGTACTGCTGTGTCGGTCGGAGTAGGGTGATTGTATTGGCAGATCCAACGACGTCGCAAGACTTAAATTTGACTGACATGACTTGGAACTCGAAGAAATGAACACTCGAGGCAGGTGTTAGCCAATACTAAAGGGCCCTGATGGGCCGGTTGGACTTCCCCTTCGCCCTACAACTACTAAGTGTGTGCATAAACGCCTGTCAGTCTGGCAAGGGCCATCTCCATATGGCAAGAATCGTTGGAACTATTCAAGCTGGAGGGGTGGACGAATCGAGGGCGCTGGTATGCAAGGGGGTTGGTCCAAGGAACGTTTGCCTTCATGAGTGCCATTTTGGGCAAGACGCAGTTTGTTTGGGACCTGCACGTACCACCAAACCCATCAGCACCACCACGACGACTCATTCAAACATATCCAATTCACGACTTTCTCTCTACACCTTTTCGATTTCGAGAGAGGCGAGACTGGGAGAGAAATGGAGATGGGCGAGTTTGGACCGTTTTGGAGGGCTTCAAAGGTTTCTCTCCCGGTCCTGACTTTAGACCTCCCTCGTCCACAAAGTTTTTTCACGATGGCAACGAGTGAGAAAGACATAAACAAAAGCTAGACACAGAACAAAACAAAGGGAATAGTGCACAAAAACGTTGGCATGTTGCCCAGATTGGAAAGAGACAAAGCACCGAGAAAGGGAATATGTGCATTCCTGCTTTGCGGGTCAAGGAGGCGATGAAGGACGGATGGGTAGATGGAAGCCAGCTGGACTGGGCAGACGGAGAAAAAAGGGCAGATGACGGAGAAAGACTCTCGTCCTTGTACTTCCCTGTCTCGTCGCTCTCGATCTCTATTACGATCCCCCGCCAATGATGAAAAATGATCCTCGCGTAGGTGAGGCTATTGCCATAAGATGATCCGGAGCACTGGGCAAAGCCAAATGGCACAGACTGTAGTGAGTTGCACTCGCCCTCTGCGACCCCACCGACCGTTTAACAAAAACCTCCTTGGTTCCCGTCCTCGCCGCCGCGTGCTATGCCATGGAGAAAAGGCGCCTCCAATAGCGGGACGGTTTATTTTTTGCAGGAGGCGCGCTGGTAGGGGGGGAAAATTGATCGCAAGGGTGGCAAGGGGTGAGCATGGCCCCGAATCATGGGGCAAGGGATGAACGAGACAGATTTGCATACAGAATTACAGATGGGACGGATAGCCACTAGATTTAGAGCTAAAGGAAGTGACATTCTACGGAGGGCAAAGAGAAGGGGAGGGGGAACAGGCAGGACATACTTTTCAACCGGCATCACTGTCATGTCACTTGGGAGACGTACTTAGATATGACGCGACAATAGTGTAGCTGCATAGGAACTTGGTACAACGCGATGGCGCCATTACAGAGGCACGTATTGGATTTGCTTCTATCTTCTCCTTTATGGGTTGTTGATGTTCCTCAACTCCTCCTTTCACATATCCATCTCGTCGGCGTTGTCGCCTCCGATGTTGACCCTCTTCCTGTTCTGGCCCATGAGCTGCGAGATGGCGACTTTGTTGACTTGTCCACCGATCTTGCGCTGCATCTTGGCAATCTCCTCCTCTGCGTCGACGGCCTCGGCCTCTGCATAGTCGAGAACCAGCCTGCGGCCCAGCAAGTGGGTGTCTCGAAGCGCATTGAGCGCGTTCTCCGCCTCCCGGGGCGTGACGAACTCGGCAAAAGCAAAACCTCTCGTTGAGTTGCCAAATTTTTTGGGCAGGCGCACCGCCCTGAGCTGGCCGTAAGTACCGAAGAGGGTGCGGATGTCCTTCTTTGTCGCTTCGAAGGGCAAGTTCTTGATGACAATCTTCGTCCGTTGACCCGCGCCCTTGCGGGCCTTGTCCTCCCGCCGACGTTCCTCCGCGGCGTCCTGGCCCTTGTGCGAAGCCTTGACGGCAAGGGTATGGCCCTCGAGTACGAACCCGTCCATGGCCTTGAGAGCCGCCTGTGCCTGTTCCTTGGTCTTGAAGATGACGAAGCCGAAACCCATACTCAGCACCTGTCCGGGCTTCTTGGGGTCCATCTTGGTCTTCACTCTTGCGGAGACGAAGCCGTCCAACGACTTAAACGTCTCTGCCAGTTTCTCCGTGGTCGTGGAGAAGTTGAGATTTCTGACGAACAACGAGGTAGTCTCAACACCAGTCTCACCTTGCTCATCCCGTCCCAAAAGCTCCGTGACACTGAGCTTATGGACACCGGTGGGCCGGTCCTCCTTGCCCTGCGTCATATTTACTGAGGGATCATCCTTGAAAAGGTCCTTAGGGCCCTTCTCGAGAAACAGTACAGTGTCTTTGATGCGCCTGTATGCGAGCTTGGCGAACGCCGCCTTCGCATGTGCTGGCTGCGAGAACTCGACGATGGCAATGGTACCGCTGGGTGGCATCAACACCCTCAGGACGGTGCCGTGCTCCTCAAACATGGTTCTAAGCTCCTCCATCGTGGTCCCGAACGGGAAGTTCTTGACCAGAATCGTCGTATCACCCCGCTTTTGTGACTTGAAGGCATCGAGATCCACACCATTCGACACAAAGTATGCCTTAGTCTCCTGGATGATCGAAGTCTCGGCGATGGCCTGCTTGACACCGGCATCTGCCGACGTGGGATCCAAGAGCTCTGATTTAGACACACCCAGGCGACTTGCCACGGAGGCGTTGACTGCATCCTGGTTCATGTAGAGAGAATTCCAGTTGAACGTGCTAGAGGCAGCCTCCGCCTTCTTGCGGATCAGGTTCTGCTTTTTCAAGGGTAACTTTGAGATTGCGAACTCGTCCAGCCCAGCATCACGCTTTCCCTCAGCGGGTAAGACGTGCAAGAGTCGCCCTTGGAAGGTCTGACCATCCGTTGACTGGAATGCGGCGACAGCTGACTCTCCACTCGTGAACTGTACCATGGCGAAGCCTTTGCTTGTGCCTCCAGCAGTAACTGGCAAATGTACCTAATGGGAGATTAGCAATCTGAGTCCACTCATAAGGTCCAGGTGTGCAGCTGAGAAGGCAAATCATTTTTCAGAAAGTCGAAGCATCTACTAAAATACCGATCCAAGGTTCGCATCAACCATCATTAGATGTAAGCTGTCCCTATCTGGATTCATCACATGATTGTATGGCACTGAGTGGCGTGAAATATGATAAAACTTGTTTGCTTACCTCTTGGAGTTCGCCGTACTGTTCAAAGTGCGTCCGCAGGTCCTCTTCGTTGGCACTAAAGGGCAGGTTTCGCACAAAGAGTCTAGCGTTCCGCTTGATGGTGGCGAGGGTGTCGTCCTCCTCGACCTTCTCAGAGGGGGAGGGAGCGTTCTCAGCAGCAGATCCACCCTTGGCCTCGCCCTTGGGCAGCTCAGACGCCTTCGCGGGCTGTTTTTGCTGTTCCGCGGGTGCAATCCTGGCTGTCTCTCCACCGTCTTGTTGAACTGGAGGTTGGGGCACCTCATCGTCATCCACTAGATCCAAAAGACGGTTCGTCCTTGAACGAAGCCAATCATCGTCCGTCGCGGCCGCGTTGGTGGGAGCAGCGGGAGCTTGCTCCTGAGGCACGTCTTCCGTGAACTCAGGAACAGGAGCAGCGTCAGGCATAGCCTCGTCCTTTTCTGGCGTAGGCTCCAAACGTTGCTCTCCCTTTGGTGCCTCCCTCATCTGCCGTTTCTCAGGCCGAGACGGGATAGCCTCATACTCATCATCACTCTCGCCCTCTTGGAGCAACTTTTTCTGCTCTTTAACCGCAACAGGGTCCATGACATCTGACATCTCATTTGCAGCATTTTTGCTAGGGCCCATGACTTGCAAGAATTCACGCAGCTTGGGGTCCGACTCGTCCAAGTCCTCGCGCTTGCGCTTCTTCTTCACATCCTTCTCCTCGACACTGGGTGGCTGGGGGGCAGCCGAGTTTGATGGTGTTGCCACAGATATATGTCCGGTACCCCCTTTTGTGTGTTGGAGGGCGGGATCTGCAATCTGCAAGAGAGGCATAAGCATATGAAATTCGGTTTCGACATGGAAGAGTCACAACATACCGGCCTAGCGAGTTCGACATTGATCCTCGACATGCGGATATAGGATTTGTTGAAGTACTTGACCGCCTTGGCAGCAACCTCTGGAGTCTTGTACCCGACATAACCAATCCTTCTCTGGGGGATCACCTTAACGTCTGTCACCTCACGACCTCCAGCCGAAAAGTGCCGTCGGAAGTCGGCCTCGGTGATCTTAGGCGGGAGCCCTCTGACGAAGATACGGGAGGTCTCCATTGTTGAAGTAGGGGCGGCAGTAGTGGTAGCCATTACGAAACGGGGTATCTCAGAACAAAAACAAAAGACGTTTGCAACGGTAAGAAGGAAAGAGATTATGAGCTCAAATGCTCGGGGTTGTTGTGGCGGCTATATACGCAGGGCCATACTGTCGTGTGGGAGAGACAGAGAAAAATGATGTAGAAGGATTTGTTGACATCAAGGAAACTGCACTTTGCCTTGAAGTTTTTTTTTTCTTCCGCCCCATCGTTATCGTTATCAGCATGTGACCAGCCCCGCTTTGTATATCAACATTAGTGCGTGAGTGCCGTAGCATGCCACCCCGGAAGGAGCTATGGCCCGTGCGGCTATGGCAACCCAACCACGACTCGATCGTATGGAACCCTTTCCTGTCGCGGGCACTTTGTCAGGCTTCCTCAAAACACGCGACAAACACATCCCAAAGGAACCTCGTCAAGCAAGCCAATTCTTTGCTTGAAGCCTTTTGATGTAAGTAAGTGCATTCTAGCCCCGCGAGCCTTGGCTGACCGTTTCATCAAAGCCTCTTTCCCCAGAAGTGAGTTTACCTCGGCGATCGAAGGGTCAGCAGCGGACAAGACGGAGGAAAAAGGGGCTTGCACAAGAAGCCCTGTCGCGCAAACGAAACCAACACCCCATACGGACGCTGACGAGAACGTGCGAACAATAGAGATACCTGCAACATCACCAAGCATCGCGATGGCTGACGCAAAGAGCACGTCGCCTGCCCCCCGGGAGAAGTTGGAAGGTCTGTTGCGACACCAGAGCAGTCTGCTATCCTGATGAATGACAAGTGCTGACATGATTGTGGTTGTAGCTCAGGTCAAGAGCGCCGACATGGTGAGGACCGCCGACGAACTGAGCGCCCTAAGTCTAGGATGCTGACAGACGTTTTTCAGACCGACGACATGCAGCAAGAGTGCATTGAAGTTGGTACGTAACGTCATTGCTCGGGAGCCCCTCCGCTAGACCCCGCCGTGTACTGACGACCCATCCACAGCCCAGGAGGCCATGGCCAAGTTCACCATTGAGAAGGTGTGAATTTTCAATACGCTTCGCATCTAGTGCGGGTGCTGTATACTGACATTGGCGGCTCTTAGGACATCGCCCAGCACATCAAGCGAACCGTCAGTCCAGCCTGCCCTTCTTCCATCTTGTCTTGCAATCAGCTGCTGACATATTCTGGGTACAGTTTGACGAGCGCAAGGGCCCTACATGGCACTGCATTGTCGGTCGCAACTTTGGCAGCTTTGTAACCCATGGTATGTTTGTCTAGAGTCCAGGCTTGGATTCATCCTCTGGACGCGTACCTCTACCCTCAGCCACAGCTAGAAACTAACTCTGTCGGCACAGAGACTAAGCACTTCATCTACTTTTACCTCGGCCATTGTGCGATCCTCCTTTTCAAGACCCAATAGGCAACAAATCAACGAAGCGGTGAAGCAACAAGGCGAAAGAACAACAACCAACCGACCGCCACTGTCTAAAGACTTGCGATCCCTATTCCCGAAACGACGCGTCGCAGATATGATGTACAGGACATTAAAGCATACGGGGAAAGGGGTACCACTGCCGACTGGCTTGATATGGGATAATGGGGGATATGAACTTGTGCAAAAAGGCGTGCGCGGGATTTCTTACTGTTGGGCGACGGAGAGGACGAGGATGCTGAATCCAAAAGGGAGGTCAAAACGAACGCTGCGTTCGGCACTTAGACCTACTTTGAGCTTTTGTTGGGCGGCGTTCTAAACCTGTTATTGATCAATACGGTTCAATTCTTATTGCACATCTTGGCTCTTGCTAGAAGATTGTCCACGTTGTCTCTGGCTACCCAGTTCATCACTATCGACCGTCAATATATAGCCGCGAGCAAGAGAGCATGTGTCGCAGTTGGAACACCAGCAGAACGACGGCCGCCATCGGAAAATCTCTATCGATGATCTCGTACGCCGGGTCGTAACAGAGTGGCTGGCATTGGGTGGGCGCAACAAAATGCTATGCTTTCATGATACGATAGCCTCCGCTGTGACTTTGCGTACTCAAGTCGGATCATCTGTCAATGATAAATCACATGGTTCACAGAAGGACTCAGCCATAGAGTCTTGTAGATTTGTGAGAAAGGGCAACTGCATGTTCCCTCACACACAGTCAACGACGAAAGACACTCAAAGTCGGCGTCTTGCTCATCGTATTCTCAATCTCATGCCAATCATCAGCAGACACTTCGTCCTTCAACCATCCTCGGCTCCTGAAGCCTACGCGCGGCAAGCGTCCCGTCTCTGGTGAGGGAACCGCAGTCGACGTGCCGTTTCAGACGAGTTCCTCTAACGGCACCAACCAAGCTCATACCATTCATCTCAGATCAGCTGCCGGTCCCCACCAGGGCCGAAGTCGAGCTGGATAGAGACGACAGGAAAGAGATTCCACGTCATGCCTGGTGGTGTGACATGTCTCTTCGTCTGTCCAGGTTCTAGGGTATTTGGAAAGGGACTACATACAGAACTCGACCCGGCCTCTGCAGGGACGAAAGCAGCTTGTCGTTGTCATTGTCCGACCTCTCGCACAGCGCAGACGAAACGGGGCCCATGCTTCTTCGTCTCAAGTTTTCGTCCCCCTTATTTTACAGTAGATGGACGGATTGACGCACTCCATTTCATTTTGAGTGATCCGGTACATTGGGTAACAGCAAAAGGGGATCCCCCTTCCAAGCGGTCGAGAACCCATCTGCGGCTGTTGCTGCTCTCTCTCCATCTCTCTTGCCGCATCGCATAGCACAGCAGAAAGGGGATCGACCGTTCCCGTGCCCACCCCCCATCCCCATCCACTCGGTTTCGACCACGAACCGATCGCTGGGCAAACTAGAATCTGGACGACAAGCACATATCCGGCAGCATCGTTCATCGTATCGAGCGCTCGCCTGCAAGCCGAGCTGTCATGAACGAGGCAGTGTCCGTTAAACCACCTGCTGCATCTCCGTCTCGTTCCGTGATCTCCACACCATCCAAGTTGGGAGTTGGGGTAACACTGGAAGTGGCTTCGAGGGCCGCCAGGCACCCAGCATAAGCAGTCCAGCCGCTCAGGTTCCTGTCAGGTACCTTGCCAGCAGGGTACCAAGGCACTCGACAATGTGAGCCTTCTCTCCTGGCGCCAGGAGCGGCTGGCGGCCCCTCGTCGTCTGCTGGACCCGCGCGAGCCAAGAAAGGTGAAAAGAGGAAGACATGCGCTAAGGCCCAAACAAAAGTAGCGTTCTACGCACTACGCACGCTTCTTGCTGAAAAGCGAAGAGGGGTGAGGAGCCCGTGAGCCCGCGAGCCCGCTTGCTTCGGTGGCTGGCTGCTCCCGGATCGACACGAACGGGATGGGCAGCAGATGCAACGGGGTCGTTGAAGGGCAGTGGAGAGCGGCGGGTATGTTCTAAGGTGATCTGCGATACCTATTGAAGAGCTTCTCTACCACGTGCATCACGAACGTCAATTGTCTTCAGTAGCCGTGGAAAGTTTGTCCGGCGTTGAAATGAGGCCGACGGAACACACGACTCAGCTCCCACTTGGCAAAAGTTCCCAGCGGAGAACTCTGGTGCGGAGTATTGGGTTCCAGCTCCCACACCAAATCGACGAGGTCGGGGGTTTCTCGACGACCTTCCGGAAATTCTCTTTTGGCGGCCACACTGTACCATCCCGAGATGCGGACCCGCCACAAAGCGCGAAGCCAAGTGTGTGCAAAGGTGATCTGAGGGTGGTGATTATGGTGGATGGTTCGGTTCGGCCGTTGTCGTTGATGCTGCCCCCTCTCCGCAAAGCTCAACAAACCTGAGCGTGCGCTGCAGTGACGTGAGGTGTAACGTGCATGCACCAAGTATGATAGAGCGAATCCCGTATGCTGAAGGCGGGGTAAAGCCGATGATGCGGCCGTGGTTATCAACTCAACTCATCAACTCAAGTGCCCTGCCAAAGGTTTGTTTCGAGACACATGGTTGGCGGGAATGGAGCATCAACAGCGAAGGGACACCATTTCAGGGTCCTGGTGCAGGGGACGGATGATCTGGACGATCAGGGCCCGAATCGAGCGCCGGAGCGGAGGATGTGCTCGCGATTACGAAAAGATCCAACTTAGATGGAATTCCATTATTTTCCCAGGGTAACCTTCATATTTGCGATGCATGTTGGTCGGGAGGCGATAATTGGCAATCCTTTCCTGTAGTTCAGAAAGGATTTCTCGGATCCTTCGACTAGGTCCTTTACAATATGTCTGGTTCGCTTGGAGGTTCAATGCGGCCTTGCTTGGTGAACGGAAGCAGCCCGGCTCGTTCTGCGAGTCGGCTGATCCTCTTGTCTTCCCATGAAAAGGTCCGAGGCGCACAGGACTGTAGCCGGTCTTGTCCGAACTCCAGACCCCGTGTATCTAGACCAGCTCGGAGGTTTATCCTCTGCGTTTGTCCCCCTTTCAGCCCACGCCTATCAATATCAGTTCCCTGTGGCATCAGGCAGAAATACCCCCTCCCCCTTGTCGGATGTATGTGGTTGTGAGTTGCCACCACCACCCCAGCAGCAATACTTCGCGATCCTAGTGAACTCTGCAGACATTCTGACCACTAGGCGTCACAACCCTCCACAGTGAGATTGTTGGGATGTATCCTTTCACTACCTGAAAAGGGTTTTGTACTTACTCCCGGCACCATAGTGCGTAGCCTTCCAGTAGGTCTGCCATCATCGGATGGAGTAACCCGTTTGGTGGAAATTGTGCTACTCAGATGTCTCACACTTTCTCGCTCCGGTTGGCTTGACCCCAAATTCCCGAGACGCTGGAATAGTCCTCAGTCTATCCGGTCAAACAACCGAGCCAAGTTGATAGGAAGATTCTAATGGCCTGGAGCAGGACCATCCCTCCTGACCTGGCCGACAGCAGAGAAGTCCCCGAACCTTCCTGTAGCGGGGCAGTCAGGATTCGGGGGCTGGTATTGTCCTGCAGCGCACAAGTCTATTGAGTGTACTGCGACATTTGGGGCCCAAGTTGCCAATGAGGCGGGGAATGAGGCATGTATCTCCCTAGTACCTACATCCATTCGACAAGATGTACACCTACCACCGTCTCGACAGGCAATGTCCTTTGAATATTACGAGCCAGTCTGGTCTCTGAGGGGGAGAAATGTTGCTGAAATCCTTCGTCATCGAAGAACGAAGCATCAATTCCGGCATGATGAATGCTTTGGGTGAAAGTACTGTAGAGGCCATGAGGTACTTCGGACGTAGGAGAAGCAGGTCGGCGGCAAACACAATGCCAATGTATGGACGGGTGGTATGTACCACCGGTCATGGCCTTGATGGTATCGGATAATGACATGCTGGCGGGCAACATTAGTGATTTGAGCTCGCCAAAGGATTGAGGCCGTCGTCATCACGCAGATATTAAGAAGTTCCAGCGGCCACTGGTCGCTCGCTTGCATCAGATGGAAGAGGAAGCAAGGTTCTTGTCATGATTCTTCAAAATGCAGTCGAACTCTGGAAGTGCAGGCTGGCGGTGTCTGTTTCGTTGCGGCGTAGCCGGTCCTCATCTCGGACTACTCAGTAAGCTGACGACCTCCATGCATGCTGCCCTTGCCTCTGGCCTGGTTTAACTGAGGTGACTAAAACCATGTGATTCCGTGCAATATATCGTACAAATTGTGTCCTTTCCAGCCGTTGCCAGGACACCTCGTTTGGATAGTGCTTGATCCTGAGCTCGTCGCGGGGGAAACACATTGGCCGTCCGTAGGACCATGTCGAGATTATCCTGTGCGTAGCCGGATCAGATTGACAGGGCGCTCGCCCGAGGAGATTCTTGTGGTACCGCTAGTAGCGGGGTTCTATTCCTGCTCTTTCGCGCCAACGTGGGGTCCGCTGGATATATTTGGGCGAGGGGGTTGTTAACCCATGTTCAGCCCAAAAGAGCCCAGCGTCGGCCAACTAGCTACTATGTAGGCGTGTTTCTGGTATTCCATAACAGGACATGGGTGGCCGTGGCAGTCACGTTGATTGTGATCCCAGCAGTGAAGCCGACAGCATCAAACGGCAATTGGCGCCAGATAGATTAAGACGTCTGGCGGAGTCGGGACTTCTCAGGCAGGGCGTTTGTCGGACATGAAATTGGACGTTTATGCTGCGTTCACGAGGTTCCCTTGGCTTGTTCCACCTGGCGTCTGAACTCTGGCAGCGTCCAATGCTTGTTGTGGTAGGGTACGGAGTACTATAGACCTGTCTTGCCTGCGGTGGTCCCTGGAAGTACCAGGTAGGCTCCGGATACTGTGATATTGATATGGGTGTGGTATGCGTACCGGGACGCTCGTCAAGTGATTAAGGTTATTCGTGGATGTTGCTGACGTCTCGAGTGACGGCGGTTCGTGTCAAGGTTCCTTTGTGAGCTAGCGCAACGAAAACAATCCAACGGTTCCTAACATAAAACCAATCTCAGCTGGTAGCGCTCTGAGCTTCCATATACCTTCAAACGCTGATTCATCTTCACGACTTGGGTTGCGTCTGCTGTGGCGAACGAAAGAGGGTCAAGAGCGACCAAACCAAAAGCCATGCCACATAGCCAGGAACGACGGGCTTAATGGTTGATTGGCGGACTGAAAAGCCAGGGGGGCGGGAACATCGGGGAAGGCTGATTGATGAGATGGGCTTGGGTGAGCTGTGGGCCATAGGAAACGTACATAGTACTGCAACACGGTCTGTGTGGTCGAGGTGGTTGCTTCTTCATCTGTTGCAAGGGATCGTCGATTTGTCCGTCGTTCTGTCTTTGATCTTGCAGCGCAGACAAGCAAGAATGGTACTAACGCATAGTCCGGTTGAAGCCATGCCGTCCGTGCTGGTGATTGCCCAGGGCGCTGGGTGCTCGCGGCTCGCAATAGCCTCATAGTTTGCATCGTCTCAGACGTTAGCCGCTTGGATGGGAATCCTGCTTGCTTGCGAGTTCAACTTACGGGCGCGAGCGGCGGGTAGGAAAGTCAAAAGCGACGGCGGGCGGCGGCTGGCAGGGTGGCAGACTTGGTTGAATCCGGTAGATGACGGCATCAGGACGAGCGGCCATGGGGGTGGTGGATGAAGCTGGGTCGGTGTGCGAGGGTTGCCGAGTCCCTGCGCAAGTCGAGACGTGCCTGGTGGTGCTGAGGGCTGTACGCATACGTTACTTCTTCTTGATGGCGCCGAGACACTGCGTGAAGTACCTGGCATGAAGTAAGGTATCTATCCGCCAAATTCGTTACGCAAGAGCATGGCAGGTGCTCTGGCCTTGCGTTCTTCCTTTTAGGCCAGAACTAGAAGAAGAAGTTCTTAGCGTGGCCAAACGCTACACAGAGCAATTGCTACACCGAGCGACGTGAGATTTTCCCTCGCTTTCACCTATGCAACAAGCTTTCCAGAGGGCCAGTCAAGCTGCCGGTAATGGGAACCTGCATCTCCCACCCCCGCCATGTCGACCTTGGTCGAGTCTAAATGAGACAGATGCAGACAGGTTCCCAGTGTATTCAAAGGCTTCCTCTGTACAGTAAAGGCAGGAGGCAAGAAATGAAGCCAAGTACCTTGTCGTCTGTCACCAGGCAAAACGGCAAAGAAAGGAAAGACGTGTTTCAAGCGAGATTGAGACATTGAAATGCACCGACCAAGACAACCACAACATAAGGGCTCTGTTTGACAGGCAGACAGGCAAGCGAGGCTTGCAGCTGAGCTGCCAGATGCGAGGCGAATCTCCAGCTGCCATCTGCCGCCCCCCTGACATGGACTTAGGATTAGAATCAAACCAGAGTCGCAAAAAGTAGCTGCACACTGATGAACTGGATTCATAGCCCAGTCAGGGCTGGTTCACGATCGCAGTAAATGTCCTGTGTGACGTTTAGCGGGCGTAGCTTGTGATACCAAACAAGCATACCAACCATGACATGCCAACCTCAACAACGATGGCTTTGAAGGGAGTGGAAACTCTGGAGTGACCAAGACCAGCGGATCCGTGAGTTCAAAGCATGACCCATCATCCCGCATCATCCATCCCACAAACTCTCGTGGGCTCTTTCTGGCCTCGGAGAACGCTATCTCGGAGAGAGACTGGGCCCGAAAAACGGGTCCGTTTTGTTCCTGTTAAATTCCACGAGATCCCGAATGGTTTACAGAGAGAGCACTTCGCAGCTGCGTCCGATTTCCGGTGGGCAGTCATTTCCTGCAAGTCGCTACGATGCAACAGGGGGAGGCTCGCCGTGGGAAACGTTAAGAGACGACTGCGGGTAGCCTAGGTGCCTGCGTAACAAGGAGGGAGGGGCTCATCGCGGCGAGACTTGTGTTTTTCTTCTTTTTTTTCTTCTCCCGATCTCTGCGAGGAGTTGTCTGTAGTAGCGTCGTCGTCGATTTGGGGTGCTTTCTTTTTCGTCATTCCGGGGAAACAGACCAGCTGCTCTCGAGGCTTTGGAGGCGTCGCCGAGGAAAGAGCTGACTGGACCACCCGCTTGCCAGACGATGAGCGTGGCTGCCCTACGCAAGTGTGTAGGGGTGCTCAAGGTACGGCAGCGTTAGGAGCAACGACTGCGGTTCACCAGGTTCCTCCTCGCTGATGTGAAGAGCAAGGTACGTACCCGCACCCGCGCCCAGGCGGGATCCACTTCTACTTCTCCACCATCATGTACAGATACTGCAGCAGTACATGGCCTCGTGGCTGCAACCAAGAGTGTGATTCTCCCGCGCCCCCGGCACATCGTCACCCGTCCACTTGGGCGCTGCTGGACTGCGAAGAGTGCAGGTAGGAACGCAACAAGCAGCGCTGCGAGAGCAACACTTATTTTTTGCAGAGCGGTTAGTGGCTAGCAAATGGAAGGTGGCAGACGGAGTTGTAGCAGCAGCGAGAATGAAGGCAGGAAGACTGAATCAACGACCCTTCAATCTGTCGTTCGCTTCATGTTTGTCTCGTTTCAAGTCTCGGGTGTTTTCCCATGCACCTTTGGGTTTGCCGTCTTTTTTCTTCCTCATTGGTTTCTTTGGCACGAACATCGCTGGGCCAGGACGTGCTTCTTTTCTTGTCTCCCTTCAGCCAGCCCGATCCTACACTCGCCGAAACATGGGCGCCGCCTATCGATCAACCATTTCGTCTACATGCCCCTCGCTCGCCTTCGAAATCGTTCGAGTGAGGTCAGTGACTCAGGCACAACAAACATGCAACCGCCGCGCGTGGCAGGAAGCAATTCATCCACCTGCTCGACAACGGAGCACCCGGCCAGGGAATCAAGTGACAGCACAAGCGAGTATGTCTCCATATGGACCCTCATGAGGTCCGCACCAGCTGCAGCATGGGAAGGTCAGGTACTACCGTCCGTCCGTGACTCCGTTCGAAGGACAAGGCGACCTTGACGACATTAATTGCTTCCGCGTGGTTGTTCCCCTCATCCAGCCGCTGCACTTCGACAACGGGCACAAGACCTCGCATTCCGTCCTTGCGCCGAGGCCCGGCCGGGACCAACCTGAATTGAAGCGCACAGCAAAAGTCCGTCCGTCCAATTCACTCGACCTCGTCTTCCCGCTCCTTGGGCCTTAATGGAACCATCACCCGTCGGCGAATGCGGCGACCAGCGACACCACAGTTGCAGTACATAGCCTGCCGGCGCACCGATTCGAACGAATGCGGGCACAGCATGGGTGGTGGGTGGCATGGCGGTGTTGGCATGATGGAAGGGGCGGGGGCTCCTCGCCAGGCACGCACCAGTTGCTGCGTAGTCGACGTTACGCCTAACAAATCGAATCGGCCACTGGCCACGTTCCGGCTGCAAAAGGGCAAGCCAAGAAGCCCAAGGCCCCGGTGAGGTCAGCCAGCGCCGGCACGAGTACCAGCAGCCACCGGCGGTACGGTCGTCAGCCCGCCTCGCTTTTGCCATGCCATGCCAGCGAAGCAAAGAAAGATGCAGAGAAGCCTTCCCAACACCCGCCTCTGCGTTCCTGGTCCTGACTCGTCGATGTCCTTTATTCGTTTCTACTTCTCTCGTCAGCCATGGAAAGCCTTAATAACACACCGCACGGCGACAAGATACCCCCTCTGTGGTCGACCTGTCTGTCAGGTCCTTCCCCGGGTATCAAAGCCAACAATCATTGTCAATCATAAAACGAGCGACATTTGCCTCCGTTCGAGGCCCGGCAGGTTGGGCACTAGCCACTACAGGCTCAGTGCGCCCACCCCAAAACTGTCGTAACTTGGAACCTGTGTATCCGCCTGGTCAAGGATAGGCCACGTTCTGCAGTCAGGGTATATGCTCGGGACTCTGCCCTCTAGGGAATAGCACCATAGCAATACAACAGCAGCACGACACCCAGGATACCTTCTCTCTCTCACCTGAGGATTGCGCCGTACTGTAGCACGGAAGTGGATCGGTCTGGTCCCTACGATTACGAGCGTGGTACTGTCGACCGAGGGACGAATTCAACCAACGGGTTGGGTCAAACATGTGCGCCATTCCAATCTCTATCAATGGAGTGCCGGAAAGACAAGACTGGGTGGCCTCGTCCGTCGCATTCTTCTTCTTACAATTCCCTGTTCGCGGATGCAAGTATATCCGTGTGTCCCAGCCAAACGGATTGAAATGCCTTGCAGACAGATGCAGCAGCGGAAAGGCCATGGTCGGCGACGGACCGACGAGTGGAGGGAGGGAACATGTAACAATGTTACACTTGAGACGGACGGGCGAGGACCACGTTCGGGTGGCAGATCCGCTAGCTGCGGTCGACCTGGGACTAGGCTGGGTCGGACAAAGCGGTTTTGCCCTCGAGAGTCCCCCCGTCCAGTTCCCATTAAGGTTCGCGGCCGTGTGTCAAGTTTGGATGGATTCCTGCCACTGTTCAAACATTTTGAAGCAATGAAGCAGCCAGGCGTTCTCTGTAGACGGCGAAGGCAAAGCGTCGTGCTACACTACTCGATGGGATATTCCCCCTTTGTCCACAACATGTGGACGGTTGCATCGTGTTTCTCCCCTCACACAACAGAAACATGAATCAAAAAGTGTTGGTCTAAAATGATGGCAGCTCATGGGAACGGCGAGACAAAAGACCGAAAAACAAGGTCTGCCACATGCTGGCCGCTGCTGTTTCCGTTACCCGTTGCGCAGCCGCCAGCAAGTACTGTTTCCCTCCCTTTACTTTGATATCTCATCATAACAAATCAAAGTGATGGAGAACGAGGGAGACGAATTGCAAGGGGGCAGGGACATTGCCTAACGTGTGGGAACTAGGCGAGGAGGTCAGCCAGACGTTGTCTAGATCCAATCAACGGACGGGAGGGAGCCTTGTGCGACTCGTGAAAGGGGAAAAGAGAGGCCAAGAACACAAATACAAATAGCATCTACTCTCGGTACGGCAAGGCATTACAGTCACTTGCTTTTGGATGCGATGCGGGCGAGAGACGGTCTGGTTGTGCTTCACGCTGGCGTGTTCGTCTCATTACCTGCTGCTTAGGGGTGTGTTTTACAGTTTGTTCTTCATTTATTACGGTTTCTTCATGGGCCTTTTCCAGTCAATATTATGTTGTCAAGTGGACCTGGACCCTGTGACTGGGAGGCGAGGATGGAGGGAGGGTAGAAAGAGGCTCAGAGGGCTACGGTGAAGGTTAAAATGGATTATGGATTAATTCTACGGAGCAAGGTGAGGGACCGCCTGCTACCGGATGCAATCCCGGGTTGGCCCCCCAAGCCGGCATGGTTGTTGTTGTCGTCGTCGTACACTTTGCCCACGGCAAGAAGATACCCATTCCCGTGGGTTGGCTCTGGTCCATGTATTGCCCACACTATCGAATGACGTGTGGTGCTTCTTTGGCAGTGTTGTGTTGTCTCGCGGCCACCGTTCAATGTCTTCGCCCTTGTTGTCTTTCCCATTCCCCATGTGGCGCCACGACTGCGCGACGGGGCCGATGCGACTCACAATCGCCAGCCCCTCTTCACCCAGCCAGAAGAGCCCAGCAAAGGCCTCGCCCAGTCCGGCCCCTCCGTCTCACTCTCTGGATTGCCGTCCTTCCTCACCTCAGTTTCCTCTCTGGGCTGGCCGGTATCGAGCGCTGTCGCTCCTCAGAAGGCACGCAGGCAGACGGGACCAGAGCCGTCCAAAATTGGGGGTTTGCCTCGCTCTCAGTCCTTGCTCTCTCTTCCAACTCCCTTCGGGAGTTCCTTCGGTCAGTCTTGTCTTCCTCTTGCGGTCGACTGGGACTGGGTGCCGTACTTAGACGTTCCCTTTTCGTGAATCCCGGCACCACCCCGACCGCCCTTGTCGTACCCTCCAGGAAGGGTCAGAGGTACAGAGGTACCAGCACCACAGCCAGGCGTCGGCCCCCAGGGTGACCAGACCGGTTCTCCAGCCAGTCATGGTCGCCGGTTGCCCATGAGATCGCACCCAGGGTGGGTCCCCTGCTTCCTCTTCTGCTCAGTCACTCAGTACGGTGGTGCTCAGTGTGTGTCTTCCTTCCCTCCCCTCCCTCCTTCGGTCTGGGAACTCAGCCGATGAACTCAGCAAAGTACATGCCAAGTACCCGTTATTGGCCAGGCGTGGCACCCTGTCTCGCATGGGGACGAATACACGCTCTCTACCTGCGGCACCGCAGGGCCATGACCGCTGCCCCGGCATATTCAGTGTGCTTCAGTGGCCTTTAGTGGACCCTCCCAGCGGGTAACCACACCGACCCACCATTGTCTGCAAGTATCCCCCAGGTACCAGCATTGATTAGTGCCGGTGGGTGCTGCCCTGCTGTGTCTGGAGGCGGCCGTGGTGGGCGGCCCTGCTGCGGTCCGGTCTGCTCTGGGCTCACTCACACACCAAGTCCTCTGGCTGTCTCTCGCCCGATCTCTGCAAGTTCCATGGTCCACCCTCTTTTTGGCTGGGGACATGGGCTGGGCTGACTGGCTGTGCTTCCATTTCCGCTGCTCTCTTCCTCCTGTTCCTGATCTCGACTTCCTTCCCTCACCTTCACCTCCTCGTCCTCTCTGCCTCCAAGGCAAACCTCCTCACCTGTTGTTGCTATCGTGGTGACCTCGTTATTTTGTACCCCCTTTCAGACGAAAAACAAGGGGAGTCCGCAGCGTCAAGCACACCGCCGTCCCCTCCCATTCACTGCTTGCGAAGCCGGAAAAAAGCCCCCCATCCGACTCGCCATGACAATGTGACGTCCTGCCTACCTGCGCCCCATAATCCGCCTGCGAGAACAATAGACGCAACTAGCAAGTCTGCAGCAACTCAACCACCCAGCCCAACAACTCTTTTTCCTCGTTTCTCGACCATCCAATTCGACCTTATACCAGCTGTTCGCCTTCTTGCTACATCCTCCAACCAAAGCTGGAGCATGCAAGGTGCGACCAGCCTTCAACACAGCCTATTCCCGTGATCTGAGAGAGAGAGAGAAAGAGAGAGAGATACACGATGCCTTCGCTCAAGGTTCCGGAATCCGGCCTCATTCTCGAGAGCTCGGCCGCCTCGGGCAACTCTGTACCGCCCCAGGCCTTCACCATCAACTTATCCGACAATGTCCTCGAGGACATGATCAAGTGCGTGCAGAGTGGTGAGGACCTCCAATTGTCCTTGGGCAGTAGCCCGGTAAGTGAGCCCCAACACCCTTTCCTGCCGACATTCCGAATTTCCCGATACAATCCTATTGTCTTGCCGACGGGAAGAGCTGGCACCTGGAGTTATTTTGCATGCATGACGAACGGTGCACCGCTACCGGTCGGACACATACTGCAACCTCGAGACACTTCCAAACGAAACCCGCCAACCGGCGGTGGTGCTGCTTGTTCGAATATGCTAACGGTTCCGCGTTCCCAAGACATTGCTCTACGGCTCTAGCTCCCACATCCTCTCTCCGATCCCCGAACCATACTCACACGACCTCTTCCTCACGAAACCCTTCGAATCCACGAAACGAGCTACACGATTACCACAAACCTCTTCACTATGGAAGAAGCTGCCCGGCTCCGAGGCCCCCAAGAGGGCCGAGCAAGCCAAAGTGAAGGGTGCCCCTTCGACCTCGTCGTCCGGCATGGACTCGGATATAGAGAATCTGCAGAACTCCATCGCCGCGGCAACGGCATCGAAGAAGCAGTATGTGGATGGTGGCTTGGTCAGGCTGGTCATGGCACAACTAACATGGGCAACAGGTCACGGGTCATGGACAGGTTAGCGCCGGCGAACAACAAGAAGTCCACGGGAAAGACGGCCAAGTCGAAGCTGCTGTCGAGCATGGCATCCTACGGCAACGGCGGCGGCAAGTCTTCTCCTTCGGGGTCACCGGCTCTGGTAGCCGTCAGCTCACCGTCGACAAATCCAGTCTTCTCCTCTTCGCAGCAGGTTGTCGAGAAATTCAAGGAACAGAGGTCGATGATCGTCCATGAGCTGGCGGTGCAGGAGCGGCCGTATGACTACCTAGAAAGTCTCTGGGAGGGCAAAGAGGAAGACTTCAAACCCGCCCTGGAGAAGGTGGCCCAGTTTGAGCCGGACACACAAATGTGGGCGTTGAGAAAGAACTACTGGAGAGAGTTGGATGTATGGAAGTACGACTATGATACCCAAGATACCCGGCAAAAGGCGATCGACAACGCGATCCGACAGTTTGACAAGATGCGACTGGCAACAACGGAGACTGAGTGGCAGAAGCTTCTGCCGAGGGAAGAAAGAGGAAAGGGCAAGATCCTCAGCAAGCTGCAGGCGAATATTGCCAAAGCTTCTTCCGCCGCACCCCCGCCCAAGATCAAGGTCAGTGACGCAACAAGCGACAACGGCGACGAAGACGTTCTCAAGATGAAGGGCGGCGAAACAATGTCACGGTCATCATCGAACCCGTTACCAGCGAAACCGAAGAAGGCCGCCGACTCCCAGGTCAAGCGCCTCTTGTCGACGAACAAGAAGGCTGCAACGCCCAAGGCTGCGCCGACCAGGGGTAAAGAGAAGGCGCCCGTCCCCGGCAAGAACGGCCGTGTTCTTTCGGCAGAATTCGTCACAAACTCAGACTCGGATTCTGAATCCTCAGAGGACAAGCCCATGGCAAGCATCGTGGCTTCCAAGCCTAGACCAGCACCTGCCCCCGCTCCTGCCCCCAAGAAGAAGCCCGAGGCGCCTGCGCCGAAGCCGAAGATTGCTGTGCCCAAGCCGAAACCCAGACCGGTTGAGAAGCCCGCAGAGCGCCCAGTGGAGAGATCGATTGAGCGGTCCAAGGAGAAGTCACCTCAGCCTCCTCGGGAGACCGTCAAGGCTACCAAATCGCAGCCGCCTAAGCGACAGCGGGAAGAGGAGGCAGACGACAGCAGCTCCAGCTCGGGCGCCCCCCTGGCTAAGCGCGCAAAGCCCAAGGCACCGATCAAGGCGCCCGTCAGCCTGAAGCAGCGCCCCGCAGATGCCTCGCATGCCTCGTCCCGCAATTCATCGGGCGTCTCCTACAAGAGCAAGAACACCTCGCCGGCCAAGTCTTCGCCGTTGGCTTCGTCACCGCCAACGAATGCATCCGAACTTGAACACTCAGCGCCACCCAAGAAGCGCAAGGTGGTGGAATCATCCGACTCCAACGAGAGCGCCCGGACCAAGCCAGCCCCCAAGCGTCAACGCGGACTCAGCCCCGAGCTGGTTAGCAAAGCCGCGCGTTTCAAGGCGTTCTATGAAAAGTATGAGACTCTGCACTGGGAAATTGCCGACATGCGCAACCCGCCCCAAGAGAAGATGGACGATCTCCTCGAGATGCGCGAGCGACTGAAGAGCATGAAGACGGAGATCTACAGGGAATGCCCACCTGCAATTGCGGTCGCTTAGAAGATGACCAAGGAAGGACACCCCAGACTGCTCGACGAGGCCAATGGGCCAACAACGAGGACAGCTTAGAAGGGCACGGCGAGAAGAAAGATTTGATGGTTCGGAAGGAGTGGTTTTTCTTTCACAAGCGAATAATTCTTGGGGACATCTCGCCGGAATCCGAGACAGGACGGCCACATGAAAGCATCAGCAACAGCGAAATGATTTTCTCTCTTTATTCTATTTATTTCTTGCTCCAGGGTGGCATTTGCATCAAAGGGGACGGAACGGGGATCGGTGACCAGCATATAGGATTGCATGGGTTCTGGGGAGGGAGGAAAAACCACAACTGGAACACCGTGGACACGGGCCAGGATTTTGTGCCTATGGAGATATTCATCCTTCTTTTTTTCCTCTGCCTCTTCAAAAAAAAATTTCAAATTTGTTTGATACCAGGCAGTGTGTAGTCAACTACAGACGTATGCTATAAAAAAACGGAAATGGAAAATCATTTTGAAGACTGACTTGACCGAAACTCTCCTTTTTCCTGGGTTGAAGAGGTTTAAGGTGCCTTCCTCGCCTTGTAACGAATATCTCTAGTATCGTGTCGCCAAAGTAAGCAAGGCGTTTGTTTATGCAAAGCGTCAACGTCATTTCCCCCCCTTGCTCCACGTTCTGCAACCTGCAAGAGAGTCCTTGGTTTGTTTAGTAAAAAGAAAAGCAAAACAGACACACACACACACACACACACACACACACACACACACACACACACACACACACACAAAAATCAACGGCCGTGCGTCGGGGGCACAATTGCATTGGTATTGCAATTGTGCAGGCTGCTTATTCAAGCTGGATCTAGAATAGAGAAAGAGATGGAAAGGGGGGAACGTAATCTGAAGCAATGCCGTAATTTTCTTCTTCCCCTCCAGGTTCCTGCTTTCCCTCTCTCTTTTTGTTTACTTTCAGAGGACGGGGGGACGAAGGAGGTGCCCACTCTGACGTCGTAACGTTTCCTTCTACCCTTCTCCCGCCTATACTGTTCCGTTTCGGCCATCCGTTGACTCCACAGGAGATTGGGGCTCAATTGTCAACACTCTCTTTTTTTTGTTGGAGCGGTTCCCACCAGAGCTCCCCCCGCAGTTTATTAATAATACATTATAATATCGGCGGGCCGGGTTTGCGAGCTGTGTTGGTCCGCGCGGTTTTGTCAGCGACGAGGCCAATTTTTCCCACCTTCGTAGGGGTAGATGGGGGTGGGGGAAATAAGCATCTAAATAACGATATAACGGTTAAACAATAATAAGAACAAAAAGGGCGGGTTGTTCCGTTCTTCTTTTGCAACTGAGTGTTGAGTGTTGTTAGTTTGCCCCCTTTGTCGGGCCTTTCAATTTTCTCGTATACTTGTGGGATGTAGGCTTTTGAAGCACGCAAGTTGGGGAAAGTGTGTTTGCGTGCTGTTGAGGCTCTCAAGGTCGCTGCGAGGTACCCAGCAACGAACGGGGCCCAGCCAGCCGGAAGGATGGACGACAGGGATCGCTTTTTTCCCCTTTTCCTCAAATTATTGATTAAACACAAAAATAAAAATTCTTCTTCCCCCCCTTGCGCAGTATACCTGCCCCTCAAACTCGTTGGTTAGGGGGTTAAGGGGTGGCCTTTTGAGATGATGGGAAAATCACCATGTGAGACTGCACGTTGCGTAAGACGGAGGCCGGAGTTGCGCGTCTGCAGTTGCGTTTGCGACGTCAGCCACAAACTCTCCAGACTTTTCATCAACCTTTTTCAAGTATCATTCCGCCACCCGCCGCGGAAGGGAGGGGGGTTCGCTCTGCTTCGTGGCGAAACCATTCCCTCTCCTGAGTGTGTTGTTGAAGGGATGCAGACACACATATCGATGCAATCCGATGTTTGCCGTTGCCGGGAACATCACCAGGATGGTCGCGCCAAGACCCGCTCGGTTCCCGGCCCGCCGCCGTTTATTAGCCTTTCCCGGGGGGTCGGGTCGTTGTGAGGTGGATGCTGGTGGCGGCGGCGGCGTGGGAAGCCGGGTTTGGAGGGGGGGGCCAGCACAGATGATACTTTGCACTGATCAGCCGGACCACACGGGTGAGATGCCTTAAAAACCAAAGATGCCGAGCTGAGGATGTTACTCAAAAGATGTTTTGAGGGGGCACCATCCGGCTTGGTGTTCTTGGAGAAGATCCTCCCCTTTTAGAGTGCCAAGTGCTTTGATGCCACTTCTTTGCGACGTCGGCTATGGGCAAAGGGCAGGGCAAGCCGTGGTTGTGCTGCGAAAGCTTCGGCGGTGACTGATTGTCGAAATATCTCAGTCGTTTGCTTGCTTGCCCTGGCATATAGTGGACGGCATTTACAGGGCGCTTTCACAGAGTCCAGCTTTGTCAACGCACCGTCGCATAACCGTCTTCGGCCTCAAAGGCGGGCGAGGGCGAGCCAAATGAGAACAAATGTTTAAGGTGAAGGCATCGCCATTCGTCTCATGGGCACGCTGAAGAAAGCGGGTTTGCCTTCTTGGGTATCTCACAACAAGCCAGTTCCCGTCCTTCTGTCAGACATCTTTCAAAAAGGTCAGAATGAAGTGAAGGCCATATAAAAGGAACCAAGGCCGTTTTCATTCACCACACCAGATCGATCCGGTCGTCTGTAGGCGCGGAGGCCAAAACGTCATCTGGATAAACATTTGAGATCTCCCACTTGCACGAGACCCTATTTATCAACCACCTTGTCGACATGCGCATTCGCGATAACGAGCACGCATCGTCATCGTCCAGAAGCAACCATCCATCAGACAACACCGAGAAAGATGCCGTACTATGGAAACGATCACACATACTACGATCGACCACCTCGGCCGTACAACTCGCGGTCCTCGTCGCATCCGCCTTACCGCCTCGAAGATCTTTACGCAGCGTTGCCTGGCGACCTCGTCTGGTCCACAGTGTACCCGGCTCGCATCGATCGCGACATCCCGCCCTTTATGGATTCCAGGTCGAGCGACCGCGAGGCCCCGCCGCAGGTCGAGAATCGCAAGCGTCGCGAGAAGAAGTGCGCTGGTCGTACACAACCCGAGGGAGGAGGCGGTGAGGGAAGCCGTGACGTGACCGATCGTAGCAAGCAGGCTGAAAAGACCCTCACGGTCGCGAGCCAGTCTCCCCCCAGTGCCAACCCTCAGGTTGCGATCCGCCTCCGCGAGCGGCGACTTGTCGAGATCCGACTCTTACTAAGCCAGCTCCATGCGCAACTCGAGACGGCACACAATGTCTACAAGACGCTCGACAACAAGTTCACGAAACATTGCGACACCGTCAAAAATTTTGCCAACGCAGACACGTTGGACATGATTTGGGCCGACATGTTGCAGTTGGAGATGAAGCAGGAGGAGGCCATGACCGAGAGACCGGCCGGCTTTGACTCTGTCATGGCACAGATCGGCATCTGCTTGCGACACCTCCAATCTTCCGAGAAGGACAAGCTGCCCTCGGTCCCTGGCCTTCACGAGAGGAACTCCATTATCGAGCGCCAATTCAAGAACGTCATCAGGGCTGTCGAGGATATCGTGGAGCTCGCTGGACGAGCCCATGTTGATCATGTTACGTGTGAGGAGTTCATCTGGCACTTGAACAGGGCCTGGACTTCAGCGAATCCTGAATCCGTGGTGTGGAAGAGCCTCTTGGGCAGACTGCCCGCAGCAGAAAAGGTTTATGTAGCACCCGATGACAACAACGACTAGAAGGTTGTAAAGGCGGCCAGGAAGAGCGTAGCGGTGTACAAAACAGTCATGCAAAGGGTGGTCAATAGGGAGCAGGCGGTAGCCAGGTCGTGAGAAGGCATGTTGGTTGAAGATTGAGTCACATCGGCGAGTTGTAATGCGGGTCTGGTGTTTGTGGGCGGAGCATCGGGGTGAAACGGTTGTCTTTGTGGTATGTTGGGTTGTTCGTTAGTAGTATCCTTGGCCCACAAGAGCAATCGCGGAAAGGGACGTTGCTTACATGGAAGAAAAAGTGATGAAGCACCGTCCTCAACAGAATGATCGGAATTGAATTGTCAAGCCCCTGACCAGCCGAAGCCAGCCAGGGTCCAGACGCTGCGTATCGCACTCAAGTGCTCTGCACAATCTTTTCGCAACGGCTCTCCCATAGGGACACCGAGTCCAAGAACCCCCATCTTCCCCGGCGTCCCCCGAGGGGGATTCCGGGTATGCATGAGGGCGGCCCGGGCCCTGCTTTTCTGATGCCAATTGCAGACGTGAAGTCACGTCAGGCCCTCGCGGGCAGACCCGTCTATCCCGTACTAGGCAGGCGACATTGGGTGAGTGGTGTGAAGAAGTTACTCCGAATTTCTCATATGCCAGTGATGAGAGATTTTTGCTTGCGCGCAAATCTCTCCGTTTGTAGCATAGAAACGCAGCGTTGAAGAGGACGGTGCTTAAAGAAGGGGAAAGAGGAGGGTAGCCAGAATCTGCGTGGAAATTGGAGCTTTTTATATGATTTTTCTGTGACGTGGGGTCGCAGGGGCCGGTGGCAGCCTTGCAAATGAGGCTAGCCAATCAGTGAGCTAGCTTCGTTGGTACCTCAGGAAGGGAAAGACCCTTCAAGGTCAACACCCCACCTGCCCGATCCAGACCCCACGTTTTGTGGGACTCGACAGCCTAGCGATAAGGGTCCCTTATCGGAGTGGCCGCTGTCGCTGCTGCGTGTATTGGTGATGGGGTCCTTGGGCAAGTCCAGACCGCCACTGAAAATTTCCTGGACTTTTAAATGCACGTCTCCTTTTTTAACTTGGGGACAGCGCGCGCGCGCCTCTTCTTTGTCCAGCGATATCTTTTTTCTCCTTCTTTTTGCGATTTTCAAGGAAATTCACGACTTCAAAATAGACAACCGCATATAGACTTTTAATCAGCAACCATGTTACTCGAGCCAAAGGACTTCCCGCAGATGTGGCAGAAACCGTCAAGTGATGACTTACTCAGCACACTGAAGCAACTGGAACTCAGCCCCCCGATATGGAGTCACAAACGCAGGAGATCCGACATCGTTCATGAGCAAGAGGCCACAGCCTACTTCCGACGTGAAGTATCGATGTACCTGTCGTCCATCATCAAGAGCGGTCTCTCCTGGATCGACGATGACGATGAGAAGGAGGAGATCTGGTCAGAGGCCAGCCGCAGGATGACGGAGCGCTGTGGAAGAACAGGTATGTGAGAGCAGAGTTGCGACTTCTCAGACTCGGGAGCCCAGCCTCTTACGCAGAGTGTAGCCATGGGCGAAATCACACGGCGGTGGCCCTTCAGAGAAGACGCTCTCACGCCCACGTTCGAGCTCATCATCCGCGAACCGCCCCTGACAGGCGACTCGCTCGGCCTCAAGACATGGGGCTCTTCGTACGTCTTGGCTCAACATCTGCCGTCCATCGGCTCGACTGCCCTCTTCCGCCTCTTCGACGAGTCTCTAGGCCAGCCCCGGCCGTCCGTGTTGGAATTAGGTTCCGGTACAGGCTTGCTCGGACTCGCGGCGGCGGCACTGTGGAAGGCCCACGTTATCTTGAGTGACTTGCCAGATATCATGTCAAATTTGCGGCACAACGTTGAGGCCAATCGGGCGACCGTCGAGAAGCTCGGCGGGTCACTGGATGCGGGAGCCCTCACCTGGGGCGGATCAGGGGAAGACGAGGTTGACCAAGACTTATTTGACAAGAAGAACCAGTTCAAAGTTTGTATGATTGAGCACATAGTCAATCCGACTTACTCATCGTTCTATAGGTCGTCCTCGCCGCTGATCCTCTCTACGATGACTGCCATCCGGACCTTCTGGCCGGCGCTTTTTCGGAACAGCTTTCGACTGAAGACGACGCACGCGCCGTTGTAATGGTACCGTTGCGGGACGAAACGACGAAACGGTTGCTGAAATCATTCAGAGATGCCATGGGAAGCCAAGAGCTGCCTCTGGCTTGCATCGAGGAGGGAACTCTCAACGGCCAAGACGATTGGGGTGAGGCCGAGGAGGGCACCCAAGTGATATGTTGGTGGGGAATCTTTGCGCGCAGGTAGAAAGAATAGACTGCGAACGATTTTTCCATAGAGTGAGCAAGTTTGGAATGACTTTAGATAGTAAACGAAAGAAGAGACGAGATTGCTGGCATACACTCCTAGCTATAGACCTAGACTTGACCGGAAAAGTAAACATGCGAATACAAGATGGCTCGGCGCCGTGCTCAACAGGCGGGTGACCGAATTGACAAATGACCTCCTCACTTTCCATCTGAACTCCCATGTCTTGTGCTATCAGCAAGAGGCAGCCGCTCTTGCCTTCCTTCGCGCTGGCTCTACTGAATCACAGTCACCGCGACAACCTACCTGGCCCTGCCGCGATAAATACTTTGTGAATCACTCGCTTTTGCTCCCATCTCCTCCATTCTCCCTCGCCTTCAGATACCGTTGATAGTTGCCAGCAAGCCAACCACTTCCTCTGTTTCCACTTCCACGCACCTCATTGCCGTACAGTTTGCCTCGGCACCCACATCCTCCTCAAATCCTGCAACTTCACCAACCCAGCCCATCTCAAGCAGAAGGAACGAAATATCAACAACAATGGTTGGCCAGATATCTTACACCGAGGAGCAGATCCTCTTCATCCTGGAACAGACTCTCGCCGAAGAGAAACGCGATGTCATTCTTCACGAGTACAAGAAGAAGTTCGGCAAGCCTCTTTCCGTGTCGCAGCTCCGATACGTTAAGACCAAATACGGACACGACCCTGAGTTCGGGTTAGTAGAGCGCTCTCTTTTCCATCCTTTTCCCGGTCATCGTTTACGTTCCTTATGTCATCATATAGAGCAAAGAATACTTGTGAACTAATGATAACCATTCGGTAGTACAGCGATCGTCAATCGCAAACTCCCAAAGAATGGTGGGAACAGGAAGACAGCTAAGTCACCATCAAAAGAGTGAGTTGGTCTCAGACAGCTGTTTGCTTTATCGTAACAGCTGACACTACAAAGGGAAACAGTCCAGCTTGGTCAGCCCGTGAACAAAATCCCATACTCAACTGTTATGCAACTGCCCCAGCCAAGCTTAGATCACCCAGAGTCTTTGTCAGTGAATTATCAAAACCTGCAATGTCTGGCGGGTTATACGAGCGGTCCTCTCGAAAAATCCAGCACGCCCCAAGACTTGCCATCATTGGAGGAACGAACGCAGCCGCAGCCGCAGGTTGAGGTATTCCCGCAAGGCCAGTCGCAGACCAACACCCCAGAGCTCTCTGGAACATATTGGTTCGACCATTATGCTCCAGCGGCATACAAGACCCCTTACGGCTACCAGCCTGTCTTGCACTACTACAACCAACCTCGGTATCTCTCCACGGGTCAGAAGAGACAGCTTGAAGAGCCTGCTGAACTGCTTCCAAGTTTGGCAGCAAGATTGACGCCTGTAAGTGTAATAAACGATCCCGTGTACTTGCCTCCTACTGTTTCTGGACCCACCGAAGAGAACAGGGCGAAGCGAATGAAACTGGAGCCGCAAGGGGGAGATTCCAACCCAATATCGGCGGCTACACCAGCTCAAATGCCGATGAACAACATCACTTATCAAGCTATGGAACAAAGCAACACAAACCTCTTCGACGTTGCCCGCCCTGGAGGGTCCGCTAGTCCTATCAACCCAACCACCACGGGCAACAATCCCTACACCGACGGTGACGAGAACGAACTTTCGCCATGGTGCCAGTTTATCACAGAGACAGATCTCGAAAATCGTACCGAAGACCCCATACCGACGCCTCCGTCTCTTCAGATGCCCCAAGTTTGGAACGACAACGCCTACTCGAATGGCGCCCCGGCTCAAGGACCGATGTCAACAACAACTCCACTATCTACGGCAACTAACTCGACGGCAATATCCACAGACGCCAGCCTTACGTTCTCGGATATATCTTGGAACCAATCCTTCGACGAGACGCTATTCAATCTCCAGGGCAATCATCCAGCGAGTTCTTTTCAGTCTCCAGAGCTCTTGGAAGCATATGACCCCACGCGGGATTCGGCGTTCAACCAAGCCATCGAAGGTGCTGTCCAGACACCCGCCGGACATTCCATTATCGAAACGGATACCAGTGTTTTTGGATGGGACGGCGATAACCAAGGACACTTTGCCCCTGCCCCAATGTCGGTACCGCAGCAGTTCAGTTTTGATAATGATCTCGGATTTCCCAGCAGCTTCGAAGACTTTGACTGGCGTGTTTATCTCTCCCCTGATGATGATCAGGCACAGGGGTTCAATGGCCAGACTCAAACGGGCCCTCCCGAGTAAGGCCATGATTTTGCCATCTTGTCTTCAATTTCGCACACCCTTTATAGGGCTGCTCATTCTTAGGCAGCTGGATTGGTAACAACAACGCACCAGAACATTCAACGAAGAGCAGCTAGCATACCCAAGTTCAACCATGAGTTCACGAGATCACGAAACTTAGCCCAAGGAAAGGTAAGCGGGTACGCAAGCCCGCAAGTGGATAGGTAGTTGGTGGTCATTGCGACATAGCTATAATATATGATTTCCTTTTCCAGATATGGTCACAGGATTCCATTGTGACATGTGGTAAGAACGAATGACGCTTTCAAGCCTTCCCTCCCCTTCACGTGGAGTAAACAAGTGATGATGTGCGATTTTCTAGCCTTCCAAAGTCCAAGCTCCCAGCGCCAAATCCGTCCACGATGGGTATCTAGTGCGATAGAAACGAAGAGACGGACAATCGCCTCCAGTGTTGTCATGTGTTTGCGTAATGCGTGTTGCGTGTGTTTAGGTCATGTAAAATTCCTCCCTGAGCCAAATATCGTTAAAGTAAGCCCGCCCTTTGTCCCTTCTTTGTGAATGTTGAATAAGAACGATAATGCCATCTTCGTGAAATAAAGTTTACGAGTCATGGGAAACGGGAAAAGAGAATATGGAGAAATCAGGCGAGAAGACGATGCTCAGATGGCGATCGTGGTCGACTTCCTCGACTCGCCTTCCTCGGGCGGGAAGCCGAACACTAGCCTGTAGAGGTCACGCAAAAAGCCGTACTGGCTGGCCCTCTGGCTCATGTAGTGGACGCTCTTGGCCATCTCGTGCGCCGAAATGCGCTTCCCGCGGGCCGGGAGCAGCGATGATCCCCGGAAGGACGAGTCGGCCTGGACTAGGTTTTTGTAGTGCTGCAGGAGCGTCGAGTGCGCTGGCAGAGACCCGAATGACCCCGTGGGCATGTGCTTGACGAAGGCCTGCAGGGCTGCTTTCTCGGCCTTGCTGTCGAGGGCCGGGTCTCGGGCGAAGCCAACGTTCATGGCCGCCTTGATTATAAGGGCCTTGATGCGACTGCTGTTGCTGTCCTCGCCCGCCGTGGCGGTCGTTGCTGTACTTGACGTCTTGTTGCTGCTCTGCGAGTAGCTGGACAGCTGGGACGCGCTGCTCGACCAACGTCCTCCTCGTCCGCTATCTGACGTCGTGCCGAGAACGAGAATATTTGGGACCCGAGGCGAGGAGCTCTCGGGCGAAATGGGTGTGTCTTCGAACTCCGTCACAGGAGTTTCGGGGACTGGGGGAGGCTTTCGGGGTCGTTCCTCGGGCAGCCCCTTGTGGCTCTCTCTCTTTGAATAGGAAGAGCGGTTTGAGGCTCTGCTCTCGCCACGAGAAGGCTGATCGTACTGCTGTTGATGACCGAAGAAGCTGGTCTGGCTCGGTCGTGGGGTATTCCGGTCTGGTCGAACCTGAGTCCAACCATCTCGGAATAAATCACAGAGCTCCCAACACGCTTGAACAGCTGAACACAAGAGCTCCTCGTCGGGCGCTCTACCATCGCGCTTGTTCTGCCTTAGACTGAACAACATCTCCGCGAGCGACCAGCACGCCTTCAACAGGGAGTCGGTTTCATCAGCCAGCTCGCTTCGCTGTTTCATCAGTCGGTGACAAAGGGTAATGTAGAAATCCAACGTTCGCTCGCGGAAGGGCTCTGGTAGATTCTGGATATCCTGGGCGCTATATAAACTGGTATAGGGTCAGCTTCGAGCTCCAATGATTGTCTTTTGGAGGCCAAACCATACTGGTTATTGAGTTCGAAACTAACTCGCAAAACGGAGTCGGCGACTTCATTCTTCTTTTGCCGGACGTCGAAGAGTGACTGGCAGAAGTCGCGACACAGGTCAAGGTTCTCTCGCACGTGGTGGTCGTATACATCCTCGTCTCTGTTGTCATACAAACGCTGGCACAGCTTCCAGCATGCCATCCATGCCTTTTCGTGTGCGTCAGGTGTCCCCGAGCTGTTGAACATACGTGTACGATGAATTGAGCTCAGATTGGCCAGAGTGTTGCAAAGAGTCCAGCATTCCTGAAGGGCAGTCCGCAATGCTCTGATCTCCGAATCTTCTTGAGGCAGAGCTGGGGTGGCGAAGGGTTCCTCGTCGTAGTTTTCGGCATCAGTCTCTACCTCTCTACCTTCGTCGATTTCTATTTTTGCGTTAGGCAAATCAGTAGGATAGGGGTCGCGAAACACACTTTCAAGGCTGCTTGTACTGCTGGATCTGAGCCGGGAAGACTCATTGAGCATATCCTGCAGGTCTTGAGCGCGAGGTGTCGCACTGTCTAAGCTGTATCTAACAGGTCTGATGTCGGTCGAGAGGGGAGGGGGAGTAGGTAGCCCAGGTGACCTAGACTGTTCCATTTCAGCAAGCAATTTGCGCTAAGCGACGAAATCAATAGGCATACCTTGATTGCATGTTCGGTTACAGATGGAAGACTCATTGTGTCGGTTTTGGGCGATGACCTTTCGCTGGCCTGGTCGGGCTTTACCGTCGGCTCCGTTGAAGCCTGCCTTTTAATCAGTCACTGCTATTATCACTTGAATCTATTGATACTTACCCAACTGTGAAAGCTTTCTGGCGCATGTATGACTGATACGGCCTCCTCGCTACTACTTTGCCGCACATGGTCGGGAATGTTGGTAGACAGCATCATGAGCTGTACTATGTTAGCCATGCTGTCTACCTTTGCAGATTGCAAATTGGATGTACCTGGGGATGCGGCACCGGGTTGGCATGCATAGTGCGAGCTTGTTGAACTTCATCCGCTTCCTCGTCCTCGATCTCGGTGGTTTCCGTACCAGTCGACGTCACAGGCGAAGGACCGACAATATCGCTTGGACTCATGAGGTTCAAATTCGTTGACGGGACCCTTTGAATGGATGCCGGTCGGAGGGAATTGCGGTTGGAGTGGTCTGAAGCGTTCGACGACCTGGAGTGGTGTGTAAGTTCGTGGACAACTGCAGAATATCTACACGATGGCTTACATGTTGGCGAAGGGAGACTGGAACGACCCGTTGTCGGGAGACGAGACCGACATGTCGTTGTGATGGGAATAGCTAGATATTTGACTTCCAATGGACGACCGGAGGGGGGCCTCGAGTGCCATGATCAGCCCAAGGGACTTGTTGATATCGATGACGACGTCTTGATTACGACACAAGAAGTGTTCAAGGCTGTCCAGCAGGCTCGTAGTTGGCAGCTGTCAATCTGAAGAATGCCTCGAGAACCGCACGCAGCGCGCTTGTAGGTCGACTCAGCCGACTCCTGGGCCGCGCCGATTGGACTGGGGGCCTTGATCCTGGCGGCCGTCGAGGCGAAGGAATGAAGCTGTGCTGGAAGGTCTCGTCGATAGCGGCCTGGTGATCACCAAAGCTTCCAGACGAGCAGCAGCTGGCTTGGGGGTGAGGGAGCTCGAGAGTGAGAGGGTGGGGAGGGCAGTTTAAGAGGAGCTGTGCCTAGTCACTGCTACCTCAATGCTGGGTAAAGCGACGAATGATACGGGAACCGGGGACTCCAGTCCGACCCTGGCTGTTCGTGTCTGTGCCTCGCTCACGCGAAATATCGACAGGGCCAGGCTTGGATTCGCTGCGTCGCGGCGGGTCTGCGCTTGTTGGTCAAGAAGCAGGGGTGCAAAAACAGCGGTTCTGGTGAGTGAAATGTCGATTTATGGGGAGATGCGTCGGGTCGACCTGCGGACAACGCGACTAGTGCCGCCTTGATGAGAGAGGCAAAGGGAAAAGGAGACACAAAGAGAGAGGGCGCACGAAGAAGCCGGAGAACGAAATCAGGCTGAGCTGCGCGTGTCTGCGATTATGCTGCCATGTAGCTGTGAGAGGGGGCGGTTGAGAAGGGCTGCGGCTAAGATTCGACGAAACGGGAGACTAGTACGGCTCCACCGATGGTTTCGTCGTCTATTCGGTCTCGGGCAGCCGTACGGGAGAAATAATAACTGACAGGAAGGACGGATAGACAGACAGATGGCGGTTGATTGAGACAACACGGTGGATGGTGGTATGCGGGTGTTAAACCTCCACCGTACAGGCACAGAAGGCCCAACGCGGGCAGGTTGGTGGTACAAACAAACAAGGAGAAGGCCAATCCTTCAATCAAGAACGAGACTGCGCCGTATTTGCAGATAATGAAGCAGAAGCCGTCGCCGTGCGCTCTTCGGGTATGTCAACAAGCAAGGCAAAGACGGGAATCGAGTTGTGGAGGAGAGATAAGACGGGAACTGCCAAAAAGTTCAGGTGTTGTCTGAATGGCTGGTCAAATTCCGCCCCGCCCTATGGACAGGCACCTCACATGGTAGTGTTTTAGAAGGAGCACCAGATAGGATCGTCGAAGAGTTCGCTGGCCGTTCTGCGAAGAATGTGAGCGATCCGACAGGACGAACGGGAGAACGCTACTAGCTCAGGTCACCAACGTCGACAAGGCCGAGGTGTGGAAAGAAGACGACGAGAGAGCGAGAGAGCCCCACGAGGTGGGATCCAATCCGCGAGCTGGTTCGACTTTGACTGCGCACTCTCCCTCAGTCGGACGCAACCACCATTTTACCCTTGGCCCTTACTCTGCGAACTTGGCCCGGGTAGGGCAGGCACCGGCAAGCATGTCGAGTGCGCTGATGGGCCAGTCAGAGCTGCAGCTGCGCGTCTTCTCCTATGGTCATCGCAGCGCACCTCCTGACGGGTCGGACCAGTCAGAGGTGAGCACAAGGTGGTGTCGGTGGACGAGGAGAGCGTCGTCAAGCTGCGGGCTGCATGAAGCAGACAGGCGTCGGCGCTTAGCAGATGTGGGCTCCACTTCATCCAGCGAACCACAAGTATCCCTAAACTAGCCAAGGGGTCCACTTGCCATGGAGGGGTCGACCTTAAGTTCGGAGGAGGGGAGAGAGACGCATGGGAAGGCCGGCCAGAATAGGACTCAGGGCAGGCAGAGAGCGAGTGACAGAGCTTCCCTCTGGTGACTTCGATTGAGTGGAGAAATCGGGCAGGGCAGGGCGTACCTTGTATATTGAATCACTAAGAAGCAAGGAAACCAACGTGAGTTGAGGTGGCCTAGTTCAAGTCTCGTTGCAGTGAATGCGTCCGGAACTGAAAACTCGTTCCAGATGGACATTGGCGGCAGCGCCCAGGGCGACGGCCACCACTACGGCGTGTGATAGATAACTTGGTCGGTCGTGATAGCTGTCGAATAGGATGAAGCCGAGAGGCGACGTGAATGTGACGGTCATGTATACAGTTCCGATATGCAATCTGCCACTCGACGCCATTACTGACTTAGCCGAGTTCCCATGCTACACCAAGACAGGACTCCGCCTCACCTGTATATCGAAGGAATTGCGGCCTGCAGAGAGAAGATGTCTAGGGCGAGCCGGTGTGCTGGGCCCAACGGTATCAACCGCCGTCTGCATCCATGGATTATCTGAATTGGGACCTTGATCCCTCTTTGGATTGCGTGCAGTGTAGTGTGCTTGCTTGCGCGCATCAAGGATGGATGGCCGGATATCTCTCACAACTCTTTCCCAACCGCGTCCCTGTTCGTCCATCCTGTTGTAAAGCATGTCCAGAATGTCCAGCACATGTCCAGGGCCAATCCGATGACGCCGTGTCATTGAAGACGCGCGAAACACAGTCACGCTACTTGAAGGAGCTTGCGTCCGGTGTTCTCTCTCTCTCTCTCTCTCTCTCTCTCTCTGTGTGTGTGTGTGTGTGTGTGTGTGTGTATGTGTATGCGCATCTGGGGCCGTAACACGCATGCGTGTTCATGGATGGCGCTGCCCGTCTGTCATAGTGGTCATGTTCTCCCGCCAGTCCCGGGGCATGTTTGCCGCCTTTGGTGAGACTATGGACGAATGGCTTGGCCCTGTCTGTCGCAAAGCGGGGATGAGCTGTTGGAAGCAGAAGTGAAAAACAGAAACAGATGCACAGTACAACGCTTGTTCACTGTTACCCGCGCCGACTGCGGCAAGGTGTAAGTACCTAAGTGGTACCTTCATTTGCCGGCTCCAGCGTGACGGAACCGAGTGTGGCCTCGACCTCGACACCCGACAAGGGTTCGGAGATGGTGACCCGAGTTGGTCGGTCGACAAATAAACATGCTTTCTTTCCCATTGTTATTGAGGCAACGTGTGGTTGATGTTGCAAGCTCTGTGAAATTCTGCCTAGTCGGGTCAAGAGGCGTCAGGCCAAGTGCTGCCCGTCCTCTGGGTAAAGTAGGCAGGGCGAGGAGGCTGGTAACGTGCTTGTCCGCCATTCCCCAGGTTATTGCCGCGCATGCAGTCATCTGGAAGTCGATGTTTGGTCTCCTGCCCTGGGAAAACGAGAGGCCGGGGGGTAACCTGGGTACCAATAAGGGGTCCGCCCGTGTTCAAAGTATGACTTACAACACGCGACCTAAAGACCTAAAACTCCACCACGTTTCCGCCCCTCCTTCTATTCATGGTGACGGGAGTTCCGACGATTTGGGCCGGCGGTTCCTCAGCACTAAAAAAATCCAAAAAAAATCCAAAAAAAAATAAAAATCGAGCGTGTCCGCGGCCTGTTAATGTAAAAGACGTTGAAAGTAGCGGCGCGGTGCAACTGGTGGCGTTCAACACACAGTGGGGCCCTTCTTCCACTGATCGACCTCCAATGACACGCTACGTCTGACAGGCCGCTCAAGCCTACCGTCGTTTGCCATGGAGGGAAGCCTAGGCCCAGCAACGGCTTCGGATCCTACTGGCACGGCGGGTACGTACCCTTCACCGTTGGTCGTGCTCAGGCCGTTTGGTTCAACCCAAGTTCCAGACTCATACATACAACTTCTCCCCCAATGTTGGCGACCACTACCTCCGTTATCGTCCCTATACCAGAACTCTTCGTTCTTCGATGGCCTTTCGCATTGAATCTCGTCAGGATGATTACATCATATGGCTATCAAGACAATCCAAACCCTTTATGACAGCGCGTCCTCCTTCCACATCATTGCTTACAGCCAGAACGGACCAACATGGGTTGACAGTCTTCGATAAGAGACGATCTTCGTCGTTATTTTGCGCCCCTCTTTACGGACTTATTTCGGCCATTGATTCCTCGATACCAGAGGAGACGCAAAATTGCAAGTAATTCTCACTGTTGTGGATTGCAGGTCACGGTGGTGTCGACGAGTTGGAAAGAACGCCCGTCAAACCTCCTAACAGCAGCTAGCGACCTTACTGACAACCGAGGGTCCCCTGGCAGACCCCATGGCAAGCCCATCGATGTCTCGCAGCTGTTTTTCTCACCTGATAGCAGCTCGCTTCGCGGACTATCTTGTATCTCGCGAGTTCTTTGCTCGAGATGCCCACCAGTTTTGTCGGCACTGGATGTAGCGACATCCTACTTCGGGTCTCCATCGCCGTCCATTTCGTGAAGAATCATGTCCCGTCAATTGTCTTAGTCTGGTGATAACCCTGGATCTTATGTAGGTGTCTTCCGCTGATCACAGCGCTAGCACAACTTCTGGGAAACCAAACCACCTCTACCTCGGCGACCCGGCGGGTTGCCAGCTCCAAGGAACCAAGACCCAGGAATCCGTGTCCGGGCGCCAGTTGCTGATCGCCGATGGGGGGCCGGATTGTGCTTCCACCACCCCTCCACACCGAGAAGGATCAGATACGATGTCAAATTCTGACATTCTCCCCGCTCCCTCCCGATGACGAAGGAAAGTGACCACAGACAAGCACCAACAGACCTTCATCTGTCGTCTGTCGCCTGCCAGGATTTCCTGGCCTGGCCGGCGACATACAGCATTGCGATGACCAAGCGGCGGCGCCTCCGTTTGCCAGAAGGCATCCCTGAAGCCACGACCGCATCACGCATGCAGGCCAACGCGCATAGGCGCCAACAAGTAGTTCCATGATCCACGGCTCAGAGTTCCGGATCAGGCATCGCCTACGCTCGTGCAACCAGTATGAAGCCAGGGTTTTCTGCATATTGGGAACGGAGGACCGTTCGCTGGAGCATTTGCGCGCCAATTTGAATCCTATCGCGGTTACGTCGGTTCAAACTACTGCGTTTGAATCAACATAGCGGCCTCGATGCATGGAATTGTGGAACTCGATTCACTAAGTTTGCCTGCCGTCGAGCGGTTTGTTTACTTCTTTGCGTCAACCCAACGGACGTATCTCCAGACTCCGAACGCCGTGCAGCAACCCAAGACGTGTTGGAGGAGCCCTGCGTCCCTACGACAAGTACGACAAATCATCAACGTTCCCGAAATGAAGTTCGGCGGATATCGTCCTATTCGGGAAATCTTGTTGGTGCACCTCGCGGCAAAAGCACCACCGCACTATTCCCAGACCCTCGGGTTCCGAAGGCTGGCGACTGGACTACGGTCTGTGCATCATTTTGCACCGCTCCCTCGACGACATGTATCCTCTACGGGCTGTGAGAAGTCTCCGTTTGCCAGGAGATGGGTCATCGGAATGCACCGAGTATACAGTACATGTCAACCGATAAAGGATTGTTGGGCAGCGATGGCTGGAGCTATTAGGCATTCAGGAGAAGTCGAGCCGTTCTCTTTCGCTCTGTCGCCAAAGTCCAGCCCAATCGCTGAAAGTTATCATTTCTTGGCCCTCAAAGTGAACCCGTGCGAACAACGCTGAGTGGTTGAAGCGCTTCACTCTGAGAGGTGCACTGTACGTGCCACTCGGCGTTCCTCTGCCATCTACCGCATAGCTGGCTCAGCATAGCGTGTTGGTGGTCAGCCATGAACTCTAGGCCGGCTAGCATGAAGCTACGTTGTATGTTCTGGTTACCTCTTTGCCTTGACCGCCATATCAAAAGCCGCCCTTCCTGTCGACTTGGGACACACAAAGTCCTAACAAATTATAGCCACGTTTTGGACGTCACTGCTACATATTCAAATGCCTGTCTCTTAGATTGCCTGATATACCCATATTCACTATCGGAGTATCGTAAAGTGATTGGTAAGAGAACCCTGGCTGACAGCCCGGAGCTTTTTTTTTGTTTTGTTGTCTGTCATTGACCGGGACCCGACATGCGTTCTAATCACTTGATAAAGAGGCGGAGCGGCCAGTAACGAAACCCCTTGAGATTTATATCTCCGCAGCCGCTTTCCCAACAACCTTCCCTGCCCTCGGTTGACTTCCCAAGAATTTCTATCATGCCGGGATCTGCCATGACGTCAACGAGAATGGCCGTCGTTTCCTTGCGATACAGTATGGCGCCTCCACTGCAGACGTCGCAGTCTAGTGTGGGATCGAAAAACGCGATGAATCAACTGTAGCCTTCTCAACGGCGCGAAATGGCGCCGTTGGTCTCCCATGGCATAAGGAACCGACCGATTGTTCTCGACCCTAGACACTCTACCCTTGTGCGGTTCCCTAACGCCTTGCAATGCTCTTAATTCCAGAACTCCATTCGTATTATCCTTTCCTAGGCGAGTTTACGGGTTCAACGACATCTTTTTCTCGTTGCGACCATCAGGAGTATATCTGTAGTAGTCGTAAGTCTCATGGTGCGTCTAAGAGCAAGAATTCGGTAGTGCGCGTACTTCAGGAGCTTCTCGATAAGGTCAACGTGGGTCATGACCATGCGGCGACAGCAATAACGCTTGAGGCCCAACTGGTCCATCGCGTCGCTGTCGAAGTGCACTTTAGTATGTTTGAGCCGTATATGGGCAAGCGAGCGTGTGTGCGACTCACCCATCAGTAATGCCGTCGTCGATGAGCTTCAGATAGCGCTCCCAGAGGTCGCCGGTGACCTAGAGAAAAAATTAGAGACTAGTTTGAGCCAAGACAAGTGCTCACTAGGCTGACCTTTCCACACGAGAAACAGCGAACGGGAATAATCATTTTGGCCGGTTTATTCGATGTAGATACGGATTGCAAGCCCAGAGGGTTCGGTGTGGGTTTGTGGTGGTGATCGTGTCTCGATTGTCGCGTGTTGCGCAGGTCAAGCTCCCGTCGTCGCTTGCAAATCGTCGCCGTCGTCAAAGAAACTCTGGTCCCTTCTGCGGCTCGGAGGCGGGAAGGTGCGAGCCTGCGAAAAGAAAATTCGTCGGTCCGCGAATGTTCCGCTCCTTATCTTATCAATGTTGATTGTGGGGGAGCTCCACCAATTGCATGGCCCAGCGACGGAGCGGGACCAAAATTTCTCTGGGCTCTCGAACTTTTTTCCCAGGAAAAGACGAAGGGTCGTGTGTGTGCGAACAGAGCAGGAATTCCAAGCCAGACTGCCGAACGAACGTCTGAAGGCCGCAAACTTTCCCTCCCCTGTTTCTCCGCCCCGAAACCTACGAAGACATCGAATTTGTGTATTCGCCAACTTTACCACAAATACACAATGGCCGGTCCGTCGACCCCGAGAAGTCGGGATGATGCGAAGAAGAGGAAGAGAGAACAGAACGAGAGGGACGGGCAAGCGAAGCGCCTTCGTCAGAGGGGAAAGCAGAGCCCCGGAAATAATCTAAAGAATGGGCAGGCAGACGCAGGCGACCTTCGCGACAACGCTTTGAACGTGCTGTCGCAGCTCCAGAAGAACCTCACGGACGATCAAATCGAAAGCGAGCTTGTTAAGCTTGGAAACACCGAAGCCCAAGAAGCAGGATGGCAGGTATCTCTGCCAATGGGGGGCCGCATGGCTGACATTGACCCCATCTTCGCCGAGAACGAGAAGTAGGTGCACCCAATAACTGCATCATTGTCCGCTTGTCTAACAACGGCCCAGGTATCTGATCCTCACTTACAACACATCCTTGCAAATCTATTCCGTGGCCGAGTCCCTCCTGATCCGAAGAATCGCCCTGCCAGTGGTTCAAAACACATACGCCGAAAAGGCTTCCGCTCCTACGATTGTGGCCACGCGGCAATCACAAGTCAAGCCCGACTTCCTCTGGGTAGCCTGCTCCAACGGCCGGGTCTGGCGCGTCAATTGGAAGAAGGGAACCGCGGTCTACGATGAGTTCCGGACCCAGTCGCAAACAGCGCTGGACATGTCCGTGGTGGCGATCGAGGGAGCCAAGAACAAGACCGAGGTCATCTATGTTTCGGAGGCGAAGAAGCAGTTGAGAGGGGAGATCGTCGCGTACTTTGGCCCCGACTTCACGCAGCCCACCTCTGAGGTTCTCTTCACTTCGAAGCAGGTTGACCAGGGAATCCATCTGCTGCGCTCAAGCGCCGACGGCAAGATAATCGTCGGAGCTACGAGAGAGGGTCTGGTTGTCGGAACTGTGACCCCTGAGGTCTCCAAGACCGACGTAGGCCTTGAGTGCGAGTTTTTCACCTTCGATACGGCCGATATTGTCTGTTCCCTGGATATCCGAGTCACGAACAACAAGGACGGCTCAGTCCTTGACCTGATTGCAGGTGGTGCCCGCGGTGCCATTTACTTCTACAACGACATCCTCAGAAAACTGCAGAACATCAATGCGCCAAAGTCGAAGAAGGACAGTCTGCAGGGTCGCAAATACCACTGGCACAGGAGGGCTGTGCACAGCTTGAAGTGGTCGAAGGATGGTGAGCGGGGAAAACCCTGGATATCATGATGATTGGAAACTAATATACCTCTTTAGGTCACTACATGATTTCTGGTGGTTCAGAAAACGTCCTTGTGCTCTGGCAGATGGACACCGGAAAGATGGATCATCTTCCTCATCTGTCGGGAAGTATCGAGAACATTGTCGTATCACCCACGGGCGCATCGTACGCCCTTCACTTGGATGACAACTCCGCCATGGTTCTCTCTACCTCCGAGATGAAGCCATCAACATACATCTCTGGCATCCAATCAGCTGCCCGATTCACATCAACGCCCAAGGATTTGCTTGTCAAGCGTGTTTGGTCAGTGTCTGATGAAGTGCGGCATCCGGTTCCTGCTGCTCTGAACCCTGCAGAACCATCAAGACTGTACGTGTGCACTGGAACGGGTCAGCAGGCGATGCTGGCTGGTGAGCTGCAGTCGGCCCCCCTTTTGCAGTCATTCGATATGGAGTCATCCCGCAGCATCTCAAAGCAGGCTCTGGCAAGAACCCAGCCGACGGATGTCAATATCACATCAAAGGGAAACCCCATTTCTGAACCCCGCATCACCCACGTCGCATTTTCCCAAGACGGCCAGTGGCTGGCCACGGTCGACGACTGGCAACCGCCAAAGCGTGACCTCGAGAAGGTCGCACCAGAAGCGCGTGAGCAGTTTGTAAGGGAAAGGCGTGAGGTCTACCTCAAGTTCTGGTCTGCCACGGCCGGCGAGGAGAACTTCGCCCTATCTTCCAGAATCAACAGCCCCCACGTCACCAGCCGGCCGGAGACTGTTCTTGCACTTGCGGCAGACCACACAACAAACAGATTTGCCACTCTCGGAGACGACGGTATGGCACGGATATGGCAGTCAAGGACAAGACAGCAAGATGGACTCACCTCCAAGGACACTGCTGGTGAGGCTCTGCATTCATGGTCATGCTCTTTGGCTGTAGGCCTCGGTAGCAATGTTGGTGCCGATGCGCTTGCCATTGCCGGAGAGACGATGAGCGAACGCAGCGGTAGCCTGTGTTTCTCTGAGGACGGCTCGACACTTTTCGTCGCCTTTGGCAGCTCGAACGACGGAGCCGTCTACGTAATTGACACCAAGTCTGGCGAAATCAGGTTAACTCTGGAGAACCTATGGAAGGGTCACATTCGCCGCTTGCAGGTTCTCTCTCCTTACATCATCACCCTCTCGGACGACCTGAGAGTGTACGATGTAGTGGCTGATGAGCTGCAATACGGAATCCAGCTGCCAAGCGGTCGCAACGCCGCCGCAGTGAAGGAGTTCAGCCACTTGGCAATCGATCGCAAGTCGCGGACCTTCGCCGTCGTCGTTCCCGGTGGCCAAGCATCTCAGCTTGCCGTGTTCAAGCCGGAGGAGCCTGAGCTGCTGTGCGTGAGGCGCATCCCCCACCGCATCACCAGTCTCGTTTCCACCGGAAGCTCATCCGGCTTCGTAGCGGTCGACGACGCCGCGCAGCTCTGGACTATTGCCGAGGCCACGGATCCCGCCTCCGTGGTTCTCTCGAGACCGTTAGAGGACATGCAACTGGATGGCGAACCCGTCGCGGCGGACGCAATACTGGATGACACCATCGAGGATGACGAGATGGCCAGCGACAACGAGCAAGAAGAGGTTGCCGCCAATGGGGACGAGATGGATTTGGATGATGACGACGCCCAGCCGGCTGTCATCAACAGGCAGAAGCTGGCGGAGCTGTTTGATGCGGCGCCGGCGTTCGCCATGCCCTCTGTCGAGGACATGTTCTACAAGGTTACGGGGTTGTTGGCAACAAAGCCTTTGAGGTCATGAAACGGCTACAACACACAAAAGTTGTCAATCTATGTGCATTATACCCGATAATAGAAGAATGTAAAAGCATTTCGAATTGCATATCATTTGCAGGACTGATTAGGATCTAATCCCTGTTAGATCGGGTCGTGATGATCCAGCGGGCGATTAAAAAGGGGAGTACCCGCGGCGCCGAAGTGCGGGGCAGACTGATCGCCGAGAGCCCCGCCGCCGAAGCACGTCATTCCCGAGGTCTGTCACTTCATTGGGAGCTCAAGCATCGGCTTACTTAGCAGGAGTTTGTTCGTCTCACAAATTCGCTGTCCTCATTTAAATCATACCATCGGACGTCCTGTGAGAGATATTGTTGAAGAGTAGGAGGAGTTTCTAGACTACTCAAGTTGTTTAATTTCAGTGCGGCCGTTGCGTTTCTTTGAACCCTAGTGAGACAATCACTGTGAGACATCATGTCTTTCACGTCGATTCCGGTCCTTGACCTCGCCTTGGCGCAGGACCCCGAGACGAAACCCCAGTTCCTCGATGACCTCCGCCACGCGCTCATGGAAGTCGGCTTTCTGTATCTCAAGAACGTCGGCATCCCTGATGAGCTGTTCCAGAGAGTGATCAGGGAGGGCAAGGCCTTCTTTGACATCCCGACCAAGGAAAAGTACCGTAAGCTTCTTATTCGGGCGATGAGCTCGAGTTCATGACGAGCAGATGAAGCTGACGATATTCGCAGACTTAAAATCGAGATGAAGAATGCCAAGTCTTTCTTGGGTTACTCTCAACTCTCGGCCGAGATCACGGCAGGCAAGATAGACCACCGTGAACAGGTCGATCTCTCTACGGAGCATCCGATCCCAGGGCCCAACGATCCATTATACTACAACCTCCTCGCGCCAAACCAGTGGCCCTCGGAATCCGTCATCCCCGGCTTCCGCGCCACCTTCACCGAGTACATGGACCGCATGGGCGAGGTCTCCATCGCCTTCACCTCCCTGATCGCCGAGGCCATCAAGCTTCCCCCCTCCGCCTTCTCCAAGTACTTCGACGCCAATCAGCAGCACAAGCTCAAGATTGTAAAGTACCCGGACCTGCAGGAGCTCGGCATAACCGACCCGGCCGTCCAGGGCCAGGGCGTCGGCCCGCACAAGGACAGCATGCTGAGCAGCTACCTCTTGCAGGCGAGCCATCACCGCGGGCTGCAGGTGCAGAACGTGCGGGGCGAGTGGATCGACGCACCGCCGGTCGAGGGGACGTTGGTGGTGGCCATCGGGCAGGGGTTGGAGGCGCTCACGCAGGGGGTGTGCGTGTCGACGACGCATCGCGTGCTCAGCCCGGCTGCTGGACAGGGCGCGCGGTATTCGATCCCATTCTTCCAGGGGGTGAGGGGGGATGCAGAGTTTGAGGACCTGGAGACCGTGGGCGTCGGACAGGTACCGGAGGATATCAAGGAGCAGAGGAGGGCAGTGCTGGAGAGGAATGGTGGCACAAGGCTGGATGATGTCGAGTTTACCTTCCGGAAGGGCGGGGTGGCGAAGACCCTTGGGGAGGCGACGTTGAGGAATCGGGTCAAAAGTCATCCGGATGTTGGGGAGAGGTGGTATCCGGATATCTTGGCTGCGATCCGGGAGGAACAGGCAAGGGCTGCTGCTGTGAAGGAGGAGGGGAATGGGAAGGGGGTTCCTGCGGCGTCTTCTGTTGCGGTGCCGGCTCATTGAGAGAACTATCCCTCTTGTTTAGTCAAACAGCGCAACGCCGTTTGAAGCCTTGTGAATATGGGCATAGAGCTCGGTCGTCGGGCGCTGAATTTCTTGCATTCGTGAAGATAGTGACTGTATCGCACAAGGCGGCCTAATTGGTAATGTGGAAAGCCAAGGTACGAATGATCGATGTGAAATGGCGTGAGACACCAGCTCTGCAGTTCGAAAACCAATGTCATGCATAGGCTCCGTATACTGCTTCTTTCCTATGAAGACCAGCAGGAGGTGAGAGTTCCCGAGTATCGAGGCACGGCTCTCCTACTTCCCCAACAACGGACTCTTCTCACCAAGGACCCTATTCGTCCGCCCGGAAATTCATCAGCAACCGCCATCAGCGATTCCAGTCAAAGTTTCTAGGTCTTGATGATCACGGTCGCAAACACAATAGGTGTTGTACTCGTAGGCTCGTATTTTGTTTTCCGGTATAAAAGAGAGCAAGATTCCAATATTACGCCTTTCGCTGAATGCCCCGACTCGACTCGACCAACTACGCCTCTCTCCCCCCTCAACACGCACGCCAAGCAATTCTGCCACCACAACTCCTCGCCACGCCCTTCGCGAAAACTTCACAATCTCGTAAGGTAAAATTTCTCTCCATTATGCGGCGACAAAGGAGGGGAAGCAGTCGGGAAGTCCCTTGCTGTGCTTGTTCTCGGCGTGCTCGGTCAAACTATATGATAATTCAACCGTCAGTATTGCGCTCAACTATCTGGAAAGTACCTATGCAACTTACGCCGGTGCCTTGGTGGTCTTGAGGAAGGTGGCCTTGCAGATCTGACACTGGATGTCCTTGGCCGCGGCGTTCTGTGTGCGCGATGGTTAGCGACACCCAATCAGAGAGGGACACCCTCTGGACGTAAAGTCGATGACTTACCACCTTGAGCTGGGAGCCCTTGGGCTTCGCGTCCTTGGCGTTGCGATCACGCTTCTGCTGAGCCTTTGCGCCCTGTAATCCGAGTTGTCAGCATTGGCCTGCCCCTCAATTTGGTTTCCACCGGACCCTGATCAGCGGTGGGGTGAGGGAGGTGCGATGTGTGTTTGACGTACGTTGCCCATCTTGAATGTCTGATTGAGGAGGATCGAAGTGTTTGTGAAAGCGGGTGTTGGAGGGGTTGTCAGTTTGTGTAAGAATCGGAGGCGTTCGTGAGATTTAGGAAGAGAGAAAAGAGAAACGGTTCAAAGCGGGCGCAGACTGACAACTTTTTTTCCTCCCCTCTCTCGGACGACTCCGTAGCACTCCTGCATGGATCTGCATTCCAGACTGTCTTGGGCACGGGCCCCCCGGGCTGCTAGTGGCTGCCTCCACTGAGGGGCTGGGGGTTCTCTTCACCGACACCCACGGGACCTGAATCCAAGCCCGGAGGCCGGATTTTATTCAGTTCCGGGCAAGCTCGCATCAGAAGCCGTTTCATCCCGTCTCTTTCTTTCACATGTCTGGCGTCCGTTTGACAGACCCATATTTCCCGAAAGAGGTTGCAGCTTTCACACGCTGTTTGAGGATTGGATGCTTGGATCGTCTCTGCATGTAGCTTTCCGCCCCTCCATCAACCCTAAGCTATTGTCGGCTGGGAAGCGTGCCTACGTATCATTCAACGCTACATCGCTCGAGTCACTTTCTCAGCTACATCCAGCCTCTGTTGATCTTGATTCTCAGATACGCGTCTGAGCTAGACCGCGTCGCAGCATCGTCACCAAGGCGCGTCAAACTCCCCTGCACAAAAGCTAGTTCGTCTTTTAAGTGCTTTTCAACAACGTTCGCTCCCACTGTCTTCTGCTGGGGCTTCTTATTCTTCGCAACTTGCAAGGAAACAAGTTTGAGCAATCGATCAGACACCATACGAAGCATATCATCTATCGACGACGTACAGCAGCATGGCTAGTCGTAAGTTCGCGACGCCGGACAAGGTGACTAGCGAAGAGTTTGAACAACTGCTCGCCAATTATAAACCGCTCATCAAGTCCATCTCATCCTCTAAAGGCGGTACGTCGGCCCTTGCTCACGGTCTCCCCCGCATCTCTACAAGGCCCGCTGGCAGAGTACCTGACTCCCCCATGTAGCCAAGGCTGGCCAGAAGACCCTGCAAGAACTCGATCACTTCCGTTTCATCGAGGCCCCGGCTCTCTTTTCGCAGGATGACCCGAAACGAGCCATGAACCATGACGATGTCAAACTTCTCGTTGACTGGAAGCTGTGAGTCCATACTTTCCTTCATATATCGTCGTCCCCATCGAGATCACACGTGGAGCTTCGGTTCAGACTACCGTTGCAACGATGCGTTCAAATTACTTAATCCCGAGGTCACACGCATGTCCATTGCTTTCGTGGCTGGGACAACATTAATTGCTTATCTTTCTTTTGCAGTCGTCACGGGAAATTTCGCCCAACACTGATGAAGTTCGTGTCATCAAATAATTCCTTTGCTGTTCAGGAGACCATCAAGAAAGCCATCGACAACTACCGAGATACAGCTGACCTCTCGGTTGCGCTGGATATTTTGACCAAGCTGAAGGGCATCGGCCCCGCGACAGCTTCGCTTCTCCTTTCAGCTCACTATCCTCAAAAGGTCCTTTTCTTCTCAGATGAGGCATACTTCTGGCTGTGCAACAAGGGCCAAAAGGCTTCACTCAAATACAACATGAAGGAGTATGAGTCGCTCAGCGCCGAGGCAAGGAACCTCATGAAAAGACTCGATATTTCGGCAATGGAGGTCGAGAAAGTGGCCTATGTCCTCCTCAAACAAGAGGGTTCTGTCTCGGCGCCTGCCCTGAACGGCTCCGCATCAAAGCCGGCCGAGACTGAGCCCACGAAGCCTAGCCAGCCAACACCGGCAAAGAGGAAGAAGGGTCCCGAAGAAGCGCTTGAAGACAAGGTTCCGGTCAGACGATCGAAACGCGGGAAGGCGGTATAATAAGCTTATTCGGGTCAGGCGTTCGGACGGTGGAGAATGCGCCCGCCCGAAACATGGTAGATGAGAGCCAAAGACCCGACTGGGACGATATTACCCAATCCGGATCGACGGATCTACCGGACTGGGCCCGCGTTGCATGCATCTATAGCCGTGAGGATTGGTGGTAGTGCTTCATCGTGTCCCGAATCCAGGGCTACGCGGACGATAGTTCTCAAAGTGAGGGCTCGCATGCTTTTGTTCAATCGCTTTCGCTTCCCGGAATTTTTCCCATTGGTCTTGGATGGAGGAAAAGATTCGGACGGGGCTCGTTGCGGCACAGCGGCCCGTCTGTAGCGTGGTCAGCGAGAAGTAGTATCCTCCACCACTGAGCCGCGGCGACCCGACCTTTTCCCGGGCCCGCGTGATCTAGACCCCGGAACCCAGTCGGCGGCGGACCCCGATACCATCGCTTCGGGAACATGCTCCAACTGGTTTGCACAACGAACACGCTACACCAAGGTTCTGCGAGTACGACTGTGTACTCTGCAGCCGTTTGTTCCGCACCATGGGCGACGAAATGTTCGAGGATCAATATGGGCAAGGCGGTGATGATTCCTTGCCCCCGCCACCCCCAGATTTTTCATCTATGCCCGACGACCTGTTCTCTCAACTTCTTTCACCTTTTGATACCCCCAGTTTGCTTTGGTCTCAGTCCTTCCCGATTGCTCTAGACAACCATCCAAGAGGCTTTATGCGTGCCGACGAAATTTTCACAGAGAACGGCGGGCCGATCCCGCTCCCGCCGAGGTTCGCTCAGATCAAGCGGAGTCTCGTCGCGGGCAAGGAGTATGCAATAGTACAGTCATGGGAACGTCTGTTAGTCGCTCTTCGCGCCGAGATCGCGGTGATCGGCGTCACCAAGTCCGACATCATCCCCACTATTGACTTCTCAGAGCTCCAGGACCACCCCCGCGTGTCCGAGTTTGCCGCCAAGCTCCGGCGCCGGGGTGGTGCCGTCATCCGCAACGTCGTACCGGCCTCAGAAGCCCATGCTTGGCGGGAGAAGACGGAGACTTACCTCTCGGAAAACCCGCACACCAAGGGCTGGCCCACGCGCGACCCTCACCTCTTTGGAATTTACTGGTCTCCGGCACAGATTAAGGGCCGTGCTCATCCGAATGTCCTCGCCGCCCAGCGGTTCTTGATGGGCCTCTGGCGATCCCGAGATGCGAACGCTCCTGTGGTGGTCGATCACCCCGTGGCATACGCCGACCGTCTAAGGATACGTACCCCGGGAGATGAGGCCTGGCATCTGAATGCCCACGTCGATGGTGGCAGCGTTGAGCGTTGGGAGAGCGATGGTTATGGGAACGCTGGAACGTATCAGCGGATCTGGGACGGGCGATGGGAGGACTACGACCCCTGGGAGAGCAGCACCCGCCTCAAGGTCACCTCAGACCTCTACAATGGCGCGGGCTCATGCAGCATGTTCCGCATGTTTCAAGGCTGGCTCTCCATGTCTGATATCGATCCAGCCGACGGCACCCTTCTGCTCTGCCCTATGCTCCAGCTCGCCACGACCTATTTCCTGCTACGCCCCTTCTTCTCCCCACGCAATTCTTCGCCAACCTCGCCGAACTTCCTCGCACGTGAGAATTGGACGTTGGACTTTGCCCAGACGAGTATCATCCAGGGCGCCGTTCCGTCGTATACGCAGGAACTCAACTCAGCGCTTCACCCGCACCTGCAGCTCGACAAGTCTCTCGTGCGCATCCCACCTGTTCGACCCGGTGATTACGTTGTCTGGCACCCGGACATGGTTTACGGCGTCGATAGGGTGCCGCCGTCGTCTGCGCCTGCGACAATCATGTACATCCCAGCCTGCCCCCTGACACAGACTAATGCGCTATACCTCGCCCGCCAGCGGAAAGCGTTTCTCCTCGGCCAGCCGAGTCCAGACTTTGGGGGCGGTAAAGGGGAGACAACGCATATGGGTCGGCCGGGCGTGCAGGAGGTCAGCGATGCGGGTGGGGAGGACGGACTCAGGGCTATGGGCTTGTTGCCGTGGGAGGATAAGGAGGGGAGGAGTCCGACAGAGAAGGCGCTGGTAGGGATGGCGAATGCGATCTTGTTCCCTGAGAGCTATGATATGGTTTGATGTTTGCAAAAAGGGGAAGACTGCAAGGCGTTTGGGCTGATACCTTTGTGCACTTTCGGAGACGCCTGGTGTTTTCTGGTGGTAGGACAGGGGGAAGGGAAGGAAAAACTAGCAGAATATGGTAAAAACTGACAAAAAGTCTTGGCTAGGCCGTTAATTCATTTGCGATTACTGATGCAGTTCTGAATTTTTTCTAAGATTGCGATGGTTACCGAAACCGAAGGACAAGGGGAGTTGTGCAATCTTGGTCTGTCAACAAGACTTATATCATGGCGTAAGCTAGTTTGGGTACAACAGCTTGAATTGGCAAGCGTTTTCAGAGTCTCGTACGAGGAGTCACGGCCAAAGCCTTCCTAAAGAAGGCCTCTGGGAACAACCAATGTGGACTTCATGGTGCTTCGTCTTAGGTGATATGTACAGAAGGGTGGAAAACATCAAACCCTGCTACATGGGCGTCTATAGCACACCGAGACTCGATCAGTTCCGTTGGCATGACCCATATCGATTTCTAATTTGCACCATCGAATCTCCTATAGCGTCGACTGTTTCTACCGAGTTCGTTGTTCGACCGGTGATGGATCGGTGATAACGATACCCTGGGCAAAGACGGTGTCGGTGTATCGGCGGCCCACCTGAACATCCGCCCGTTTTTCTGTTCGCACGGCCCGTGCCGAGTTCCGACCGGCGATCATATCAATCTTGCGATCGACGACTTTCAGCAGAACTACATCCATTTCCTTCGCTGCAGCGCCGCGAGACTCGGTTCATCGTCGACTTCTTCAATCTCCATGTCGACCAGCCTGCGGAGGGTAGCATCGATGGGGAACAGCTTTCCAAGGTCGTCGACAAGAGTAGTGATCTGAGTAACCAACTTTTCTAATTGCTTCCCGTCGTAGAGGGCCCGATGTGGCCTTACCGAGCACACCGACGCTCTTCTGTCTACGACGAGCGAGCGCACCGGCTGGACCATGTAGGCGTTGGCCCACGGGGGTCATACCCGTCGTCTGAAATAGGCTGAGGTCCTTCGGCTCGGGGTTCAACTCATGCCGTCTCGACGTCTTTTGCGCACCTTGCATAAGGAGGATGATCTCCTCGTTGATGGACAGAGCCAGCTCGACCAATGTATCGCCACAGGAGTGTCGGCTGTGAATCGGGCGTCCTCGTAGCCGTTGGCCGTCTTACCCTATCTCTCTAATCTCGTCTGTGCGACGTCGAGCCTCAGTTGACAGGCCTGATGATCTCGACCGAAGGTCCGGCCCAATTGGATGTATTCGAAGCAAGTGACAGAATTGTTGAGAAGTACAGCAACGCTCAGACCACCCGCGACGGTGCTAAAAACCTCAGCCATTCCGACAGTTGCATGAATATTAGCACCGATTCGATAGCTTAAACGAGAAGCGCAATTGAAGCGGTTGAATAGCCTCGATATCCAGTGAAAAAGAGTTTTATTAGCTCTAGTCTCCGATGTATGTCACGGTTCTCTCCTTCTTGCCACAGCCTTGCTGACGTCTGGGTACGCGCCGAGCAACGGCGCTTCTCAGTGCTTGCTTCTGCCAACCTTCCACGCTCTTGGTCTTTTGCTTGCCGTGGCAACGGCGATGGCATCCTTGAGACTTGACTGCAAATATCGTACTGAGATAGACGATATACTCGGCCAGACGTAACCTGCTATGGCGGGCAACAACGGGCAACGACGTTGGTAGGTTCTCACTATTATAAGAGATATTCCAAAGCCCGCCTTGGAGCCAACCGTAGATCTCAGCATGTATCACAAAACATCGAATCGAGGTACATCCGCAGTCGCAAATGACAATGGTTCTCTCCACGTTGGGAATGTCTACAACTACCGCATAAAAGATGATGTGGGACAGCACAAAACAGCCGTCTTGAAAGCCCTCCGTACTTCGCCGCACCAAGATCGAAAAAAAGAAATCCGAAACGTGTCCCAAGAACTTGCAAATGGTTCTTAGCTCACAAACTATACATTGAATGGCGGGATACTTCGGCATCCAGCATGTTTTGGGTCTCTGCAGGCCCCTATTGCGGGAAGTCCGTCTTATTAAAGCACTTAGTAGACCACGAGCTCCCGACTACGACAGCTAGAACTACGTGCTACTTCTTCTTCAAGGATGACTTCGAAGACCAGCGCAGCGCAAAAAGTGCACTTCGTTGCATCCTGCACCAACTTCTCCTGCAAAAGAAGGAGCCCTTTTCGAATCGCGTACTCGAATCTGTGAGGCAAACGGAGACTATCTTCTTGGCTCTATCGGTAAGCTCTGGGACCTCCTTGTAATGGTCTCTCGGGACTTCAACGCCGGTGAATTTGTTTGCATTCTTGATGCATACGAGTGTGATGAACGAGAACGGTCTGAGCTCACAAAAGCGATGTGAGAGTTCTATGGCAGACGAAACAAGGACTGTAAATTGAAGCTCTGTCTAACGTGCCGGACCTATGATCAGATTAGGCGGGGGTTTTATAGGATCAATGTCCCCAAATTTCCCGTCGTCCATCTCAGCGGGGACAACGAGCAAGAGGTGGACAAGATCGCCCAAGAGATCAACCTCGTCATAGACGCCTATACAATCAGAGTTGGGAAAACCAAGGGTATCTGGCCAAACGAAGAGGGTCTTGTACGCAAAAAGCTCCCTCGAGTCCCATACTCCACGTACCTATGGATTCATCCCACCCTTGATCTGCTCTGGAGCGATCTCTGTGTCGACAAAGGGAGGATCCTTACTGCCACCTCGGAACTTCCCCATACCATCTATGAAGAATATGACAAGATACTGAGCAAGAGTATCAACGAACAACATGCCGGACGACTGCTACAAATAGTCATGGTAGCCACACAACCACTATCATCGAAAGAGATGGGCGTGGCTTTGGGCATCTGAGACCATCACCGGTCTTACAAAGACCTTGACTTCTACCAGGATAATGCTGCCTTTACTCGATATGTGAGAAACCTCTGTAGCCTTTTCGTCACAATCATTGACTCCAAAGTCTTTCTTCTCCCATTAAACACCAAGGGAATTCCTAATACATGGACGCAAATCACTCGAGTGGAACAATTCCCTTCGGTTATTAGACTCACACCGCTTAATGGCACAAACATGCACCTGGTACTTGCTTATTCGCGATTTTTGAAATCCTGTACATCGGACAGGTGTCAAGCTTTCCAGTCAGTACGTGGAGGATCATGCTTCCCTCGGCTATTCAGCCCGGAATTGGCATGTGTACTCTTAGGAATCGGTATTTCCAGATGTCGAGTCCATTTTGAAGATGTGTGACAAGCAGCCGGACGATTCGAGTACTATTTCACCATGGTTTGAAGCGCATTGGTCAAGCTCCCATGTCGGCATCCCAGAGCACTTCACTCCTCTCATGATTGCCTCCTCCTGTGAGTCTTACTCGTGGCGAGAAATCTGTTGAGAAAAAAACCGTGATCGAGTGGAGCATGTTGACAGCAAATATGAATGATCTGCCTCGTCGTGGGCTCTGGAGCACGGTTTTCATGAAATCGTTGCCCTCTTTCTCAAAGACTTTCCAAGTCGATTCCGTCTCCTGATTCAGCGGAGGAACCCGGTCATCGAGATGGAAAGCTCCGATGGTCGAACGCCCCTGACATATGCCGCCTTAAACGGCCACGCCAAGGTCGTCAAGTTGCTGCTTCGTGCAGGTGCTAGTCCCAATGCACAAGACCACATTAATGGCACCCCGATATATTGTGTAATCTGCAATGTAAATCACCAAGTTGTCGGTTTGCTTCTGAAGGGCCAACAAGACCCTATGCGAGATAAAGACATCGATGGGAACCTTAAGGCCTTGGGCTGTTCTGCAATCGAAAAGAGCCTTGAACGAATGCTAAGGCTGGTATATGAAACTGGTCGAGTAAAGACAACCGCCAAGCTCCGTCCAGACCTCCACCTCAAGTGGCACCTGCCCTACCGCCGCCATCATTTTATAGACACGGTAGTCACATGTCCGCAAACAGTTCTTCCACCTAGCTGTATATGAAGGAAACGAGGCTATTGTCAACTTTTCTCTCGACCGAGGCGTCGAAGGTCAATCGGAATCAGAACATGAGCCTACACCTCTAGACTGGGCTTCCGTAGGAGGCAGTGAGGCAGTGGTCAAGCTACCAATCGACCAATGCGCTGGTCTACATCATCGGGCAGTTGACGGAGCAAAGGCGCTCCTCGAGATGAGGGGGAGCCTAGAGGTATTTAGACTATTGGTCAGCCGAGGCGCTGAACTACCGAGTTGCCTAGACAATGAAGAGAAGGCACTCATGAAGGCTGTGATAGCAATCCGGGAATCCCGCTCAAGCCGCTGCTCAAGCGAGACGCTGATTAATTTTCACGACCTGAGGTACGAATATCGGAGCTCCGCCTTATACGCGTGGCCATTCCGTGTAGATATACAACCACCATAGCAACACTGCTCGAGTCGGGCGCCGATACCAATATTAAATATATCGACGGAACTCTGGTGCTTCACCTGGTCGCCAAAAGAGGGACAGAAGTTGCCCTGAAGATATTGCTCGACAGTGGCGCTGACCCCAATGGGAAAGATGAATATGACCTTACGGCGCTCCACGATACCTGCTTTCACAATGTAGAAGGCGACGTTAGGCTGCTGTTCGATTATGGCGCTGACCCCAAAGCAAAAAAATAGATGTAAATTCACGCCACTTCACGCCGCCTGCCGCGGTGGACTGGGAGGGATCGTCGAACAGTTGCTCGACAATGGCACCGAACCAAATGCAAGAGATCCAATGGGCTCCACTCTATATTCTTACAGATATTGGAGCGGATCCTTTTTCACCCAGCCGCTACTTGATAGAGGTGCGGACGAGCTGGCACGGGGTTATGAGGGCGAAACTCCATTGATGGTAGCTAAGAGGTACCAAGGTAACAACAGCATGCTAGTACATCATTTACGCGCTGCTGTCAAAGCTGCTCGTTAAGACGAGGTAGGATTGAGCTTGAAGAAAACTAGTGGTGGCTTTGACAGTATACTACAATTGGTGAAGGTGATGAAGGCAAAAGCTGTCAGTTGAGATGGTGGCGCAGGACGAGGAAGTTTCTGGTTTGGATCAGCAGCCTCTCGAATTATCCATGTATGTGTGGAAGTGGTCTCATATGTTGTGTTCTGGGTCCGCTGACAATGCTAATAAATGTCACTCACCATCTGTTATGGGGTTTTACGACCGAGAAACAAACAGATGACAGGTCCCATCCCAAATTAGTCCCGACCAAAGACGACGTCTTCCTCAACTGTTTTACATACTTGCTTGCGTGTTACAGCAGTAACTAACTGAAGAGTACCAAAAGGCAAAAGTTCCGAAACCGAGAATCGAACTCGGGGCTATGCCTAACCTCTCAATAGTTGAGAGGGCATCATGTTGGCCACTACACCATATCGGATATTGATATATATCAGAAACCACAAACAAACTAAGACCCTTTCCACAATGAAGTCTCCACTGATGTTAGCGCAGATGCCACCCACCGCACCGGGCACCCCCGAACATCGGGGCGACATCCGACTGAATCTCTGCCGAGTTGACCCACCCGGAGCGAGTCATGGCGCCGGCCTCGCATCCCCATTGCAAAAACCCGATGCGCTCGTGTCAGCCACCAATTCCCCAGTCTGGCCGCGTTCTTGCCTGCCGGTACAGATCGACCTTGCCCCGACCGGTCTCGCAAATGGGCGAGGCACCCGAGTCGCTGGACAATAACCCACCACCAAGGATGTCGAAGAAGGACCCTCACCACTACTACAACGCTCTGGCATTGGATCCCCGGAGATGCAAGTGTGGCACCAATTGGATGTGTGGGTAAGAATGACGTAGAATCGATCTTATTGTAGTTCATCGGGAAATGGAGAGGGGGCTTGATAGGTGAATGGGGATGTTCATATGGGTGGTTGGCAGAGACCCCGGCTTGTTGAGTGGTGTGGAAATTCAGATGTAGATGGTACATCCGGCATTTGACGTGGGTTTGTACACGATACTTTTGTCTTGGCTATTTCCTGTTCCAGTTCCTTGCCTCTTCAGCTCCTTGTCTGATCATGATCTGAACTTGCGAATGTTATCCTTCTCCAATCTTAGCGATACCGATATTCAGCGGGACGTTCCGGATGCGCTCGACGATGCAACGTACACAGTTGGAAAGATGGCGAGATCGCTCTGAAAGCCTCTGATAACCCATTCGCACCTCCCCGGTTCCCCGTCGTCGTTCGTCAGACTCATCCGAGCTGGCAGGAGTATGACGCAAAATATATATCATATTGGGGCTCAATGTCAATCAAACGGAGGGGTATATCGTGGCTCTGTCCCACTGCAACGCGACGATGCTCCATCCACGTGTATGGCCAGGTCCAGTCCATCAACCACCCCCGGGTCTTGGCAGGAAAGAGCCGGAACTGAATCATGTCCCGTGCAGGCGGACTACTGCGTACGGTTTTACAAGTTTGGCATAACTCCAATCTCCAACTGCCAGCGGACTCCCACCCCGCCGACTTCCCAACGACTTGATCCTTAACGCCCGGGGAATCATTCACCAGTACCCTGGAATATGGGTTGTCTCGGTGGCAAGGGGTCCTGTGAAATACTTGGCGCACCTCGGAATCTGTACCCTCAAAGAGTCACCGTTTGGGCAGCGAGTGGACGATCACATAACGGTGATTGATAGCTGAACCAACCAAAGACTCTTCCCCCCCCGGGCCGTGTCTGAATCGCACGATGCCAACTTCCTTGGTCGTCCCCCAACTAACCTCGCATGCCTTTGCGTCATCCAATCTCAACAGGGCAGAGCTCCCCTTCTTATCTTACTTTTGTGCTAATTCGTCTAGTCGGTGAAACCCAAACTGCGGCAGGAGTTGCCTGCTGTTTAGATGAGGAAAGGTTGGAAAGGTTAATTAGGGGATTTGTAAGTTGAGATGACGTTGCTGGAGAAAGCAAAGCAGCCCCGCTGGCAAATGCACAGGAGTCGGTCGCGGGGCCCTGCTTTGCACACATTTGTCTACGCACTTCGGGTTCAGCGGCTAAGGTGAGATTTCAACGTTGCCGCAAAATTTGTTGCGCATGAAGTGGGCTGTTCGGAATATAATAGATTCCCAATACTCACCCTTCCAAAGCCCGAACAACAGCAACGCGAGGGAAGTCTGCCCAATGACATCTGGCAGGGCTGGGGCAGATATTCTCGCCAAGAGTAGGTTAGTCTCGACAAGCGTGAAGGTTGCGATTCATTCAAACTGCAGCAAGAAGGTCGTAAACTGAAACATACGGTTTTCTTGACATGCTGAGAGCAAATCCAAGTTTGTTTGTCCGCTTGGTGATACTGACAGAGATGCAGTGGTGTAGCAACCATCTCACTAGAAATACTCGTCCTCGTCCCCAGCCTTCAATGGCCTCGTTTCTCATATGCTTGGACGCCTTCTTGCCAACGACCAAGCATGTGGATAAACACAGAAAGACCGTAGCTACGAGAGCTCGTTCCAACCAGCTGGTTACTAGTGGAGGGTACGGTCAAATACCTAAGTGATTCCAGATTAAGTGGCACTGAGCTCTCGCCTTCGAATTTCCCTCATCAATATGTCCAGAAGCCATCGGTACCTGTAGTCCAGAGACTCGTCGGGTTTCTTTGCTTTCCCAACGAGCCTATTGGCACTTTCGAGTCTGCGCAGTAATTGATTTACGCAGACAGGTACTCGTGCCTCGCTCTTGCTCAAGGGCATCGGATAGTTCGTCGTAGAAAATGCCCCCGGGCATCTTTTCAATATCCTGATGGAAGAGACGGTTGTCTTCCTTGTTCCTGTCTTCTGTGGAAATCCCGGTCCAGACCAGAACTCACCGCGTCTGTCAGCCAGACGCATCAGCATGCTGCCAGCTATCCCGCTTATTCATAACGTGCCAGAGGTCGTGGATAGGGTTCAACGAGTGGCTCAATGCCCCATGCATCCCCCCGAAGCCTAACTTCCTGAGACTCTGGTCTCTCGTTGAACTCAAAACGAGGTCTTCAGTCTTGCCGATCTCTTGCTTACAGGCCAGTTTGCCGCTTCATTTCCTACGACTTCTCGCAGTAGGCCTGAAGCCATTGCTCAGCGATAGGCTCGCAGACGGGATCGGAGAATAGCTTCTGATAGCATGCTTTGAGATTGCGAAGTGCAATGTGCGAGAGGATGCCCTCAGGTGAGTGGCTGAGTTTGGCTTGGGGGTCGGTGACGCTTTGGGGGCGTTTCGGCCACTTCCGCCATGCCGAACGATCTCTTGGCGCTCAAGCCCATCTTATATGCTCCTCAGTCGCGTATTCAGAGATGGCGTTTAAAACCCTTGTTAGTCGATGTAGTTTGGGGTTGCTCTTTCCAAACACGACATTGAGTTCACACGTATGCAGACAAATTGTTCGACTTGTGTACAGACATCGAACATGACATGAAGTCGCGCGGAGCAGTGAGCCTCACACAAATGACGTGATGTCGAACCCCAACAATCTGGAACCAGACATGTGAAGGTGTGTGTACTTGAGCAGATGAAACTGTTTGTCGGTGACGAGCCAATCTCAGTTTTTATGCAGCGACCAATCACACCCTTCCGGGCTCATCGGTGACAGCAGACATGCTCGAGAAGGACAGCAGCCCAATGTGCCAATGCAGGGGCCGGAATAGTCCGTGCTCGGCTTTGGCGAGGGGGATACCAAAGCAAGATTTGTGATACGCGGGCTGGAATTAGGGACCGGAGGACACTGAAGGCCAACCCGCATCGCGGCGAGGGTCCAGCCAATCTTGTGCAAGGGGCCGGCAAGATGCTCCAGTAAAGTAGTGTAGGTACCCCCTCCAGACTCCCGCATCTCGAGGTAAGCTGACAAGGGGCACCACGCATGACCACACTAACAAGGCCCCGTCACCGAGGTCGTGCTTGCCAACTCGCCTTACCCGAACGCACCTTACCCTGCCCGTCCGCCTGCCTTGCTTGAGCCTGAGCCTGAGCCTGAGTCTGGGCCAGTGCCTCCCAAACCCCAGCAACAGCGCCAGGCCAGTGAATTGTGCCTCCAATGGCGGGTGCGCTGGGACCCCAACCGACCAAGACGCAACTTCCTTCGAAAGCGGGCTCTTATTTTGCGGCTGGGCCGGGCTCCAATTCTCTAGCATCCTGCAACCACCTACGACCACCACAAACACCAAACGTCGAGTCATCCTGACTGCCTGACTGACTGCAACCTCGTCGTGTAAACAAATCCTGTCACGACTCACGCCCGACGCCCGCCCCGCCCGAGACACGGCTCTCGAGACGACCTTGCCTGAGCAATTGGCCGCCAATCCCTCTCTGCCCTCCCTATCCGACTTCCCACCGTCCCTCTCCCTCACAACCGCCGCCGCAACCGCGTCCCAACACCAACCCCCGGGCATTCATCCACATCCTCGCGAGAGGGGGGCAATGACCATTCCCCCGCCGAACCATGGCTGATTCGGCCAGGTCCTCGGACAAGAACCCCCGGTCCCCCCTCAAGTCCAAGGTCATCCGCTCCCAAAAGATATCTGGCCCCTCGCCCAGCGATCCGCCGCGCCCCTCACCACCACCGCCCGTCGCCGGCCTGCCCGACGATCTCGAGGACTTCAGCGACCGTGACCTCGACCACCGCCGCGTCCCCTCCGCCCCCAGCGGCCCCGTTCCCCGTTCCCACACGCCCGGCCATCTCTCGTCCAAGAGTCAGGATCGCCGCCGCAAACCCTCCGAGCTCTCCATCCGCCAGCGTTCGCAATCAGCCTCGCAAGCACAAGCGGCACATCCACCTCCCCGTACTACTCCCACGACCGCGAACCCCCCCAAGCCACCGCCGCCTTCCTTCCGACCCAACAACACTGCCAGCGATGCCACGACTTTGAACAGCAACGATGGTTCCGAGTCCACCGGCGGCCCCGGCTCTGACCGCGATGGCCGCCGCCCAATTGCCATGCGCTCTACGTCCGCGATAGCCGGCAAGCCCTCACTCCCTCTCTCATCATCCTCGACACGCCAGCTCTCCACCACGACCTCTTCTTCCCGCTCGGCTCCCAAGGGCCAGCACATCCACTTCCCGCCTCTTCAGGACCCCAAGACGGCGCCAGATGTACCTCCTGCTCCCTCATCAGGCATGTACTGGTCCCGCGCACCCGTCTCAGGTGCGCCTCACACATCACTTCGTGCCCATACAACGACGCTGGTCGGCTCCAACATATTCGTGTTCGGGGGTTGCGACTCGCGTGCCTGTTTCAACGAGCTCTATGTTTTTGACGCTGATGCCTTTTACTGGTCTGTACCGCACGTTACGGGCGAGATCCCTGTACCACTGCGCGCAATGACTTGCACCGCCGTGGGCAAGAAACTCGTGATTTTTGGCGGTGGTGATGGGCCCGCCTACTACAACGACATTTACGTTCTCGACACAACGAATTTCCGGTGGCACCGGCCCAAGATTACAAGCGAACGGGTCCCCTCGAAACGTCGCGCCCATACGGCCTGCCTCTACAAGAACGGCATCTACATCTTCGGAGGCGGCGATGGTGTGCGTGCCCTCAATGACGTCTGGAGGCTCGACGTCAGCGACATGAACAAGATGTCGTGGAAGCTCGTCTCCGGACCAGAGCGGGCCCCGCCTCCCGGTGTCCGGGAGACTCGCCCGAAACCCCGCGGGTACCACACCGCCAACATGGTGGGCAGCAAGCTCATCATCTTTGGCGGCTCCGATGGCGGCGAGTGCTTCAACGACGTGTGGGTCTACGACGTCGACGCCCACGTATGGAAGGCCGTCTCCATTCCGCAAACCTTCCGCCGGCTTTCTCACACGGCCACCCTCGTGGGCTCCTATCTTTTCGTCATTGGTGGCCATGACGGCAATGAATACTCCAATGATGTGCTTCTGCTGAACCTCGTCACCATGACTTGGGATCGCCGGCGTGTCTACGGCCTGCCGCCCAGCGGCCGCGGTTATCATGGCACCGTGCTTTACGACAGCCGCCTGTTTATGATCGGCGGCTTCGACGGCAGCGAAGTGTTTGGCGATGTTTGGATGTTGGAGTTGGCCGTGCACGCATATTATTCCCAAATTAGCCACTTCACCATCGAGGTTTGAGGTCTATCCTTCCGTTGTTATTGCTTTTGTTGTTATCTTGTCTTCCATATCGTGACACTTGGGTCCCGCCCCCAAAATCTGTTCAACTTGTATCGTTACACAACACACCCCCATCTTCTCAGCTACAGTATTTATGCTTGATGACGGAACGGCTTCATAAAAACCCCGGTGGGCGGCAGGCAGGCATGCATTTTCCTCTTGAATAAAGTCCTATTTGAAACCGCCATCTGTCACTGTTTATCTTGTGTGACGTGACGGCCCCGTAACTCTGAGATCTCGCGGAGTCAGGGTAGGATTGTTATCTCTACTGAGCCGGATCGACAATTTTGACTGACTCGTGTATCAACATGCCCCCGCGTGCTTGTATGGATTGAGACGGCGCGTACGTCACTAGGCAAGGGGGCAGCATCTTGGTGATCATTTTGGGGTCGATTACGTGCAGTTGGTTGGAGACTTGGAGTAAACGGCGAGGTTCGCTTGGGAGGCCATGGAGAGAGGGGAGGGAGCGGGGAGAAAGGAGGGGTGTACGCAGAGGATCGCGGAGGGTGACATATCCCGATTCTTGTGAGCCAAGAATGATGCGTCTCTCTGCAAACGAAACCGACGGCAGATACAGGCCGGAAACAGAAACGAACCAACACGTATTGGCGGTATGTAGGCCAACCACCAAGCCGAGTTGCCAGCGCAGAGTAATTGCTCGCACATGTTTGATGTCAACATAGAACAACACACTTGCTGGAGCACTGAATGTGAGAGCGAGATGATTGAAATTAAACGGGAATTGTATTCAACGTTTCGTCCAGACCTTCTCACTGCCGGCCGATTGGCCAGGTAGGGAAGGGTAATCAAGCTACCTCTAAGCAAACATTTTCGCTTGCCTCCGCACTCATAACATTGAACATTCATAGATGGGTTGGGTTTAAAGCCCGGCCCTTCTCTTCCTAAAAATAAAAATAAAAACGCCGGGAATGCATTCAACCGCCAGTTGCTCTCCTCCAACTACCGGGAGAAGAGATGTGCTTTTTTTCCTTCTCGAGAGCCTCTAGCTATTAATGACATAGGGAATAATGGGGGAAGGAGTATAGTTTGCAAAATCATACAGGACCCCGCGCAGGTACGGTGGTGAGGTCATGGAGGGTTGTGATAGGTAAAAAGGTAGGGTAGGTTGACCGCGTTTACTTGTGTTCGGCGGCCTTGCGGGCAGCGATGCGGCGCTCCTCGGCGGCGACCATGTCTGTTGATGTCGAGTCAGTAAGAGCTTCATAGATAAGGAGAGTGGGCTGGATGTATTCTCGACGGGAGAAGGGGGGAGACACAACTTACCCTTCCACAGGTCCTGGCCCTCGTATTCCTCCTTGTGAATCTTCTTCTCAATGAGGTGCTTGTGCTCCGGATCCTCGGGGTCGACAATCATGACCGTCTCCCAGCGGCCGGCGCCCTGCTTGGCGTCGTTCATCTCAAAGGCGGCGGTGACGACGAGCATGGCGACGGCGAGGCCCTGGGCGTAGACACGGGCCTGGACGAGCTTCTGGGCGCCGGAGAGGTACTTGTTGCGGCCGACGATGGAGAGGGCGATGCCCATGGAGGCGAGCCACGAGGCGAAGACGATGGAGTAGCGGTTCTCGCGGCCCCACTCCTTGAACTTCTGCATCGACGTCTCGCTGGCCCTGGCCTCGGCGACGGCGCGCGCGGTCGCGTCCTGGTAGCCGTACATGGGGTCCTTCTCCTTGCCGTAGCGGATCGACTCGCGGTCGGCGTGGACGATGGCGCCGAAGGTCGCGGACGAGGTGACGAGGAAGGAGCGGAAGGGCAGGGTAAGCTGGCGGAAGGCCGGGTAGCGCTTGGTCGCAAAGAGGACGCCTCCGAGGCCGACGCCGAGGCCGACCGTGCCGCCAATGAGGCCGGCCTTGACAACGACGCGGTAGTGGTCGGCCTCTTCTTCTTTGCTGAGGACCTTCATGGTTGCGGTTTCTTGTGTAGGGTTAAGGTGTCTGGTATCAAAGAGTGCGCAAGGTTCCGGTTCTGCCTTTTGGGAGAGAAAGAAATGAAGTAAGACAGAGATGTGAAGCTGCAGAAGAATCGGTTTAGGATGCGCAGCCTGGTGGTTTTGGTGTTGTCGGGATTTGGACTGGTGGCCGTGGGGTTGATGATGTCGTACGATGTGCCCGGTGACGGATCGATGACGGATGGGGGTTCGAAGCTAGATATAAATGGTAGCTTGCCGTTGGTGCTCGCGTTCAAAAAAGTTCGAGGACTAATGATCTGATGTTACAATATCTTGGTGATCTGGATTGCTGAGGACACTTTCGAGGCTGAAGCTGAGTGCCAATGGGCCTTATATCCAAACGGGCTGAGTGGAATGGGGTCGACAGAGTTGATGACAGAGACCCGAACGGCGATTGAAAACCTGGTGGACGGAATGCGGCGTGGGCGAAAAAAGTCGCACTGGGACCCAGAATCGTGCCATGAGGTCGTCGCTACGGCATGATGTAATGGACCCTTGCTGCCCGGTCTTTGCCGTCCCGCCGTCCTCTCGCTCAGCGCCTCACGGCACAGCTCAGCGGTGCTCCAGCGGGCCTTTCAGCGGACACAGCGAACTGCGAGACTCCCCAAGCAAACACCGAGAAATTTCCGTCATTGTCTGAGTAAGCCGCGCAGGGGCCCCAATCCAGTTGGCTCTGATTGGCCAACCTCTCGCTTCCAGCCACAGAAAAGGGTGAGGCCACGAGAGGCGTCGCGCTTCTACCAAAAGTGACCGGTCTGACCACTTTGGCACCCGGTTCCTATTTTCGCCGTTTGGTCTCAGCCCCCAGCTGGTTATGTAAGTCCTGAGGGCTTCAAACACCGAAAAGCCTGTACTTCCCGAAGCCTCGAGCAGCGTTGAGAACTCTCGCGTATCGGTGATCATTCAATATGGGGGACAGGTCTCCTGGATCGCCGACTTATGTCCACAGTACTTGATGACCGAAACCCCGGCTTCGCTTTCGGCCATGACGTTCTACGATGAAAGAGTAGTCGTCTCCCCAAAGTAGACGACAAAGAGGCCTGAGCGGCCGAGGAGAAGCTTTTTTGTTGTAGAGGAGCGAAAGGCCCTCCCCTCCCCCCCCCCTTTCGCCGGCCGCGCCCGAAGCCGCGTTGCGCGGCGCCCCGTGTCATCCGCACGTCCTCGTAACCATTCTAGAAGGCTGTTCGTCGGGTGCAACCAGTAAGGATGGAAATGGCCTGATGTTCCAGTCAGGGCCGTCTCTGGTATTCTGCATCAGAGGAATCCTGCAAAGTGTGCTGTCGAGAGGTGCTAGAGCGAGTTCCGGGTAGTGACCGGTTATTTGTTGTTGGGCCTGGCGTGTCGCCTTGTGCTGTGAGGAGTGTGTCGACGAACCTCATACCCCGCGGGGGGCCGCACGAAGACTAACACGGGTTTTGGGTTCGGCCATGGCTGATGGAGATTGCAGCAACTGCAGAGAAATTCCGGCTGTGAGGCAGATTGCAACGAGGAGACGAGATCCATCCCACCGTTTTCGGCGTCACCTCCGGAGAGAGAGACTAAGAGTGGCGCTTGGGGATGCCTGCGATTAGGCTGTGCTTCGCAAGACCGACTTGAAGTAAACGCAGAACCGTCAAACGATCCATCTTGGCGATGGTCGGATGGGCATCCGAAGGTGATGAACGAAACACATCACGTTACCGCTCCCGAAGGACACAAAACCACCCAACCCCAAACTTTACGTGCGTTGGTGCGGAAATAGGAGGGCAATCTACCATAGGTCAACTCTCGTCAAGTTTCGAGTGCCCTTGCGTTTCAGAGCTTCTAGATACTCGGGGTCCAAGTCATGCAGTCCACCGTCCATCACAATCCACAGAGCTCTAACCCCCCTCCCCCCCCCCGATCCAGGGTCCTCCTCGCCGTTTTGCGTTGCATACGGAGATACCTACAAATGTGACCCGTAACCCTCACCGCTGGTTGGATGATGGATCGCTCCGTGGTACGGAGGCTGCGTGTATGAATGGCAATCGAATATCATGGACCAGGTCCAGGTCCTTTACCAAGAAGATTAGTGAAGGCCCATCCTCACGCGGTAGTGACAAGGTGAGGGGCGGCGACTCCTGTGTGCCTCGTTCTTCAGCCCGAACCGTCTTCTAGAAGCCTTCCACAATCCTTGCTCGGACCAGGGTCCTCTATGCGCTCCCGTCCTGCCACGTTTGGCCTCAGCCCGTCAAAGACCGAGTTCCCCTCACCGACCGCTAGCGTTTGCACTTGCAGAAGACGAGAGTCTCAATTACCAAGCCTTCCGAGGTTGTTTCCTCCAGGAAGTCGCCTTTGTAGGCCTGCTTGTTTCGTGCGCCTCTCAAGAGCCCGTCAGATCCCATAGCTTACCCCTCAACAAGAGCTCTTCTTCATTCGTACATTCGTCCGAACCGCTGGCTCTCGGTTCTAGGCCTCCTTGTGTCTGATTCATGCCTTTATGCACATCGAGTAGTTGTGCGCAGGCTGCTCGGGGGCAATGCCTTACGTTATTGGGCCGACCTGAGCAAAGCCCTCTGCCCAATGCACTCCGAGGCTCAATCCTGGGTCAACCCGGTCCGAAGCTCTAAGATCGGCTGGCGCCGAGTCATTTGCACGGAGTGAACCCGACGTTGAAGATAATTACGTACCGACCCATTCACTCTGGGTTTGGTGCTAACAAATAGTCAGGGCGAATCCCGAGGTGGTAAAAGACCCGTTCTGCCGTGCTTATTCGCCGACGACAGCTGAGAATGGTCGATGACAGTGTTGAAACCAAAGGCAATCCCAAAGTATGTGTATGCAGAATCGACCGATTACTTCCGTCAAGTCATTGACCTGTGGTCGTGGCGCCAAGTGAGTCGAGGAGTGTTGTGCTTGTAGTAACACGTAGTCTTTTCGGTGGTTACAGACCGTTCATTCGTGTCCGCGCTAGGGCTACCAAACAACGTGTGAAGCTTGGTGATGGAGAATTCGACGCCCAGGAAAGATGCAGCCAGAGAGTTTAAGGGCCACAAGGCTCAATAGCAATAACGCACGGAATCTACCTCCAATGTAACAATCTCTTACCCGAGAGGAGAAATATCGTCTCGTGTGCGGATATCCACATGTGGGCTTGTGAAAGTGATGGATAGTCCCTTGTAGTGTCGAGATTGCGGCATTTCAGGCTGAGCCCCGCTGTGGTTCTTGGCCGTGCCATACATTTTGTGTTGATGAACGGCCGAACGGTGGGCAAACGCTGACGATTCCGTTGCCGTCTCCGCGATCTCGGCCGGGTGGTATACATAACGTGAGGGGGTTTGGGACTCCGTACCTGCGGGGTGATGTGGTGGTGGTCGTGGTGGTCGTGGCTCGGTAGCCACGCGCATGTAGGTACTAGGATCCCTCGAGGTGTTCCTTTCGCAGCGGTCGGGGAGACGTTTGTGGGAAGCCGGGCTTGATGGACAAGATCAACAAGGAAGCTTCGTCCCACAGCCTTCAGGACATGACCATCACATGCAGAGTGTGATGAATGGTGGAGCATGAGTTTTCGAACACAAGAATGGCAGAAGCGCAGTGGATGGGCTGGAGATTGAGGTGCAAACTCAAGATCGCACAGAGATCCGACATCTTACGGGCACAAGGTTGAGAGCCCATACCTGTTCCTCATCTGGCAGGAGACGGCAAGCGAGTCAATCCCCTGGAGATCTACAGCACTTTTGGTCCACTGTTCTGCACTAGGTTTCTTGTCGGGTTTAGACTCGGAATGAAACCATGGCAGAAAGATGGCTCAACGCCTTGCTACTCTACGCTTCGTTTGTCTGAGAACAGAGTTGAAGGTAGGTTCTAGCGAAGGCCAGCCCCCTCTCCATTGGCTTACGCATGTCACTGGGGAACAGAAACTTGAAGAGTGTCATACGAAGAAAATTATGTGAAGACTGTTTGCCAACGGCACGACTGTGATTCAATATCGTGGTCGGGGACTCTTGTACGCTATTTCTCGCTTCCCGCGGCTACAGAATGAAGTAAATCTTTTCCAACTTGTCTATAGCTCCCTCATCCTGTAACTCGTCAAGTCTCCAGGCGAGATGAGAATGCCTCGGTCTTCCCAAACAACGAGCCCAGGACCTATGCGATGCGCCAGGGAGTATGCGTATCCATACGAAAAACGCTGTAGTGTAGATCGTAGGTCGTCGTCTACCGTGGTAGGAAAGGTGTCCGTGGGATGTGTTCCACACCGCCTTTCCTTTAAAGCGCGACGTGGTGACGAGAGGCTCATCACTGGCTCGCTCCGAACGGTCCAGTTCCCTGAGACAAGTCAGAAATATCGGCGAAATTAGGGATTCGGCCTTTCGGCGCTAATGAAGCGGTGTTCGTAGGCGGCTTGCCCATGTTGCCACAGCTTCTGCCAGTCCAAGCCAAACGCTAGGAGCATGTCCCTGAGCAGCAAAGTGTCAAGTGCCTTGCGCAGCCCACCCATGCGACGGTGAATTCATCCGGCGCGGGAGCGAACGCTGGGAAAGGCAACAGGGTGTGCACGGCGAGCGTTAGGCTCGTTTTAGTTGTCGCTGCTAGCAAGGATACCGTAGCGAGGCACAGACCTGGCGTCCCGGCGCTGGGCTTGGCTGCGTATTTGGGGGTGCCATTGTTGAAAATGTCATTCGTCAGGTCCAGAGTGGACGGCGTCGGTGGTGGGGTGGTTAATCCTGTTCCGCTTCTGTAGGTATTCACTGCACCATGTTCCCAGCGTTCCGTTGCCTCCACCATGAGGTAAGGTCGATGGCAAGTCGAGGCAAATGCCAGTCCAGGACCCCCCAAAGCCGAAGATGAGGACCAGACCGCCTTCCTTGCTGCAGACACAGAGGCTGGAGAGACCTTGTTTCTGCCACATTCTTTTCCGACGCTCCCACAAAATTCTTGGGATAATCCATCTGTCACGTCGAACTCGCTTTGCTTTGCACCCCTCAGCTGTCATCATCTGCGAGCAGAAGCTGGCCTAGCCCGGAGCATTTCTCCCATGGACGATGGCAAGAAATTAAAGCTGTTCTGACGAGTGCGTCGAGAGAGCGGTGGCTGGTGCCACTCACGATCTGGAACCCTTTGTACAGTTTTTGCCTCGGGACATGTTGTGGCCTCGGCCGCTTCGAAGCAACCTGGTTGTCCATGTAATCTTATGCCTGTGTGCCCGTTTGGTAAATCCCCCTCAATGGCACAGGTGATTCTTTCGGATTTTGTCTTTGTTGTCGATGGCGGTTAATCACCGACGACGGATGGCGGCCGATGTGTGCCAGAGACTTTGGCATGGAGCATGGGGGTGGCCAAACAGGCCTGCTCCCGACACTAGACGTCTGGTTATGAGTCAAGCATGGCGGCTTGTAAGAGGTTTCCGGCAGCCTTGTCCAGTCATCTCGTGGTATAACCATCCGTCGGTACCGCAGGATCCACTACTGCAGAAAACACTGGGCTACTCGTAGTTGGCTGACGTTGATGGTCACTGCGATGTTATTGCCAGCCGGAGCTTCTAGGGGAGCTTGGATCGGGTGAAGCCTGCCATGGAAGGTGACCAGAGATCTCTTCGCCCGTCGCTCGTCAATGCGATGCGCGGACAGGTCGGGAGAGAATTGGAGAAACGTTCTCCAAGATGCACCTATTGCTTGGGGCCTCGTCGATGATCGGATGGATGACCACATTGATTGGGTTCCGCGTGGTGACGTCTCGTTCGGCAAGGCATGTCGATGATCAGTCGCGAGACAGTCGAGCTAATCCACCGACCAACCTCACAACTGAGGCTAGTCCCATCCGAACGACCAGCCAGCCAGCCTTTCATTGTCTCGCAGGGCCCAGCGCACCGGGTTACTCAAAGAAGCCGGGCTCGCTTTTTCTTGATTGGCAATCTGGATCGTGCCTGTCCACGAATTGACCGTCTTGGAGATGAGAAGTGATGAAATAATACCGTGGTTCCAAGTACTGTAGTGCGTATCCGTCGCATGTAAGCGATGGGATACCGCCTGACGTGGGGTATGGTTGGGCATGGTAGGTCGACGGAGTTGGACGGGGCCCATTTAACACAACAGCCATGACCATGCCTGGAATCCAAGAAGGTCTCCAAGATACTGGGTCAATCACGTAACGGTTTGGATCCCGCTCCGTCCCCTGTGCTTGAGACGGCCGTCTCTAACACGGGAGGTCGAGACACCTCCTGTGCTGTCTCCCGTGCCTTTTCTGGAGAATTAAGATGGGTTATCGTAGGCGACGGGAGCAGCGGAAAGTAGAAAGTGGATGAAATGGTGTTTCGACCATGGAGCGTGTAAGTCTTTGCGCTAAGACGGGCTGCTCTAACAGACTGCAGACGTTGGCAGACCCTCGCCTGGGCCGTCGTGTCGAAAGGGGGAGCCAAGGGACCTTTTTTTGGGGGCCGTCCGGGATGGTGCCGGTACTTGTTGGTGGGCGCCGGTGGCCGTGTGGCAAGATGCAGATGCAGAAACGGTTCGACGACGAAGGCAGAATGCGTACAGTGCTCCTCATTGCGGTCCGGTGTTCGTCGTTGGTACCCACGACGAAAGTATCTCAAGAACGTGAGGTGCAGCGGAGTAGCACTCTCCGTCGGACGCTGTCGAGGAAGGCAAGTAGTCGAGGAGAAAGAGACGCCGGCCTAGGGGAGGGGGGGTAAAGGAGGCACATACTATGAAGAGAGAGAGAGCAGCATGAATGTTGTTGTTGCTATTATTGCTGGCTGTGGGTGTATAGCAAGAACGGATACCCACCCACCCGCTAACACGCAGCGTACCGCATCCGCACTGGATTGATGCAAATGGGAAGTCGAGGTGTTCGCGTGCAGGCAGGCCCTCGTCTTGGTTTGATTATTGCTTCTTTTTGGTCTCCCTGGTTTTCTCTCCCAGTCTCTCAGTGGTCCCGACTTCGGGTCCCCTGGACGTGGACGCCAGCCAGCCGACACACACCGAAGTCATTGCTTTTCCCTCGCCTGCCGTTCCTTCTTTGGTGGATCGTGCTACGCCCCTCCTGCGTGCCTGGAAGAGCAGAGAGGACGTCCCCTTGCCGTTGCCGTCGCCTTGCCTTGACCTTGGTTTCTCCTGCCATGCCATTCGTCGACATTGTCTTCGCCCCGCGACGCAACTGCCTGCCCAGTGTCAACTCCAGTGTTCTGCTCCCTACCTCCCTCCTTCGTTCCTTCCCTCGCCGCCTCCGTCGTTCATGCGGAGCAGGAGCCCGTACCGCGCTACGTACCTTTCTTTCCTGGTCACTTGCATATTGTTCAAGTGGAAGGAGAGACACAACGAGGGAAGATACCTTGGACGACGATAAGTACCCTCGTACTCTCTACCTGTGGAAGCCTGGCTGCCTGGCTGCCGTACATAGGTAGTATACCTGCTTCTCAGTCCAGGACCAACTAGCCAATCCCATGGCAAACGGTGCACTTCTTTTCCTTTACTTGTCTTCCAGTCTGCCAGCCTTTCCTTTTACCCCAGGCTGGGCTACCTAGGGTTCAATGGTGTACATCAGACAAGGTCAGACGCCTCGGAGGGTCTTCACCTCAGCCGTCCTCCACCGTTTGTCGTCGAGGAGTCACACTTGCAGTCACCGGCCGTTAAGGTGTGTGTGTCTGTGTGGTGCCATTCGCCCGTGTCCCCCTAGCCCCTGCTCTCCTCTGGTTCTTTCCTGCCTCGCCTTTGCCTGAGGTCGGGACCAAGTCTATCATGTACAGTTCCAATTGGAGGAGAGGAGGAGGGAGAGGCGCCGCCAAATGCTACTGGGCCGCTGTTCCAGCAAACTCGTGCCCCGATCTGGGAACGTCAAAAGTCAAATGTGTTGCATCGACGTGCCTGACGCTCCAAGGTCGAAGGGGAGGGGCAAACGATACGGACCGTTGGTCCTCGTTGCCATTCCCATTGTCTTCTCGCCATGCATGGTTATGGTAATAGTCAGGCAATGGCAATCGATACATAGCAATGGCGGTCGAACTGGAGTGACCAAAGTAACCAGTGACCTTCCTTGATCCCACCCCCCGTCGTCAACGGCACCCCCAAGCCCCCCAACATCGGCCGAGCTTTCTTCGAGGGACCGTTTCCCGTGCTCCGGCTTTGGCTCTGGCTCTGGCTCTGGCTCTGGCTCTGCCTTATCCTACGGATACCCTCCCACCGCTTTCCTCACCTCACCTCTCCTCCTCTGACGGTCCCCTAGACCGACCAGCCTAAAGCCCGCACTGGACCGGTCAAGTACCTTGACTCTGACACCAGGACAGCCCGGATTTGTTCTTGAGTCGGGTCAACGCATGCACATCTCCATCCATACCTACCTACCGTCCGACTTCTTATTCATAACCCCTTCCCCCTTCCCAGCCAGCTCCTCGACATCTGCTCCTGACCTCGACCTTTTGCCAGAAACCGCATTTACAGATCTCACATACATCACGCCGAACCCTTGGCTGTTTCGACAACCCAACTTCTTCTCAAGTTGTCAGAGTTCCTGCCTTCACAGCTGTGCTCGTACCTGAACCAACGCCAGGTATACAGCATCCACCGGAACAACCTTGTCTAGACTATAAGACGACGACTTATAATCATAATAAACAACATCGACGCCGCCCAAGCAACCGCCCAACCACATATATCTTCTCTCGGGTCGTCTCGACTGACCAAACGACCGCTCTTCGATGATCCAAACCCAGATCGCCACAACCCTTTTCGACTTCACCCCAATAACCTTCGGCGACCCTAGACAGAGTTTCGGTCGCGACGTCCGGAGATAGGCATCATCCAGCCGTCATCACATCACTACACCCACTGTCGGCCTGATCTAGATCGGTTCGGTCCTCGATTTCCTGGAGACCGAAGAGCTTGCGTATTCTAGCAAAAACGCTCAAGTCAGTTGCGTTTGCCTCCTTGATTTGAGTCGCCTCCGGCCTTCGACGCGACTCTACAAGTCATTACCAATACCACACGCCGTCGCCGGAAGCCCCATCCTCGGTCGGCCCCCAGCCCACCTTTATTCGCCTCCCTGGTCGACCACGGCTACGGTGAACCATCCACTCAATCAGGTACAGAGCGGCTTGGCCCAGCGGTACTTTGACCACCACCATCGTTCACTTTTCAGCTGCCTCCATCCATATATTTCCGCAGCGAATCGTTTTGCCAAAATTCTTTGCCCCCCTCATTCTTCGAGCTTTTCTTCAGAGAGAAACCAATTACACAGACAAAAGCTCCTTGTGAAAAGGAGAGATCAGAACAAGACAAGAAGGCGAAAAACCCAATAGCAACCACGCAACCAAATTCTCACACCCCTCCCCCCCTCTTTTTTCCTTTCTCCCTCTTAACATCTTGCGGCGACAGTACTGCTAGTTGAGACGCGGATTCGATCTCCTTTTTCGGGGCGCATCCGCCGGCTGCAGCAAGTGGCCCGATTTAATAAGTACCCACAAAAAGGGTCGAGAAACGTTCTGGGAGCCACGGTCCCCTACCTAACCCAATACAACGGCTACTTCCAGCTGACATGAGGAGCGCCTTTCGCTGGTTCAACCCAACAAGTACCGAGGACCCAAGAGACCCGTCGACCCGGTCCACCGCCGCCGCCCACAACAGCGAGGACAGGCGCACGCCCAGCAGAAGTGACTGCGCCAGCGCCGATAATATTAGTTATCGTGCGTCGGCCTCCTCCTTCACAACCACCACCACTTCCACCACCACTCCTGCATCTTCTGCTTCTGACAACGCTGCCTTCGCGACTCCTTCGCCCGGCTCCTCCAACTCTGCCTCTCTCACCCCCAACTCTCCCTCCCCTCAACCCCTCACACCCACCGATTCTTTTGACGTGCGTGATTCCCGCGCAGGCCTCTGGACCTCCAAGCCAATCACCATTGCCACACCCACAAGCACGAGGGACCCTTCATCCACCTCCCCCTCAGTGCCCCCCGCCAAATCCAGCTTTGACAGAAATCCGTTCGCCTTGCCCGACGACGTCTTCGACTTCCCTCCTCCTATCCCGACCAAGAGTATCGATATGACCACTGGCCCAGCCATGGATTCGGCCATGGGTCGGAGTCGTCAGGACTCCTTTGTCAGCGCTGGTCCCAAGCCAATTTCTATGGCCAACCCTAACCGCGATCATGTCAACCGCCAACGACGAGAGTCTTTGGCAGGCAGTCTGATGGGTGGCGCAAGCTGGGGAGGAATGTCCTTCGGCAGCTTCATTCGCGATGAGTATGTTTTCCCCTGTTCCCAGCGTCGATTCATCGTATGCATCTCTCTCATTCCTCGGTGGCGACCTGCCGCATCTTGCCCAACTCACCAGAATCGCTTCCTTGCGCGCAAGAAATGGTACTGATCGACTTCGCTAGCATTGCCATGGCCGGCACGTCACCGTTTGCCCACCAAGCCTCGCCGTCCTTCCATTCCGGTTCCTACTTGCCTAAACTCGAGGCAAGCTTCATGAAGGATTTCACCTGCTGCGGCCTGAATTTGCCCAACCTCCACGATCTTCTGCAGCACTACGAAGAATCGCATACCCAGCCCAGTCCGAACACCGCGCGCAATGCACCTTTCTCTTCTCAATTCGCCGCGATACCCACCCAACCGTCTTCCAGGGCCAGCAGCGCAAGGCCTCAGACGCAGCAACAAAACACCACGTCCATGTCGCAGCTCGGTCAGCAGAGTCGTCCAGGCTCCAACCTTGGCGGAGGCATGGGAGGTCTTGGGATGCAGCTTGGTCAGCAGAACATGACGGGTCAACAGCACGGACAGATGTCGCATCTTGACGAAATGGATGCAGTTGGTGACATGGAAATGGACGACGCTTTGGGGACGATGGAGATGGACGACAGCCAGAGAACAATGTCTCAGACTCGACAAATGTTTGGCCAACAGCAAAGACCCCAGTTGCACGTTAACGCCTCGGGTCTCACTCAAGGTTTGCGGACATCTCAGCCACCGACTCCTGCAGCCGCAAGCTTTGGTCTGCAGCACAACCCCACGGTATCCTCTGTTAATACGCCCACGCTCACTACCCAGCAAACAACGCCACAGCAGCAGCGGCCGAACAACGGGTTCCTCCAAAACTCGCAGATGCCGTCTATGGACGACATGGACGAGGACCTGCCAGGGATGCCCATGGGCGGCAACATGGAGCTCAACGGTTCCAACTTTGGAGACGTGGACTTTGGCAACTCCAACGGTAACTCAGAATTTTGCATTAACGATCCTGGCAAGCATCTTTTCAGTCCTGGTGGTGCCCTAACCAACCAGCAACGAGCCATCCAAGCACATCTCATCGGGATGGGCTTCGATCCTAGCCAGCCTAACAGCGCGGCCAACAAGGCTTTGATCCAGAAGTTTGGCGCAATGATGATTCCAGAGGAGCACAAACCTTTCAAGTGCCCTGTCATCGGCTGTGAAAAGGCGTACAAGAACCAGAACGGCCTCAAGTAAGTTTCCACTGACTCGGTGGATATGTAGATTGTGGCTGACCATGACTCAAAACAGGTACCACAAGACGCATGGCCACCAAACACAACAGCTGCATGAAAATGGCGACGGAACTTTCTCAATCGTGAATCCCGAAACCAGCACACCGTATCCCGGTACATTGGGGATGGAGAAAGAGAAACCATTCTCGTGCGACGTGTGTGGCAAGCGCTACAAGAACCTTAACGGCCTCAAATACGTGAGTCTGATCCCTGGCTGAGATCATCAAGTTACGAAGGCTAACCCGAGGAACAGCACAAGGGACACTCAGCACCTTGCAACCCCGACTTCAAGTTCTTGGCTGCGGGGCTCAATAACCTCGCAAGCCTGCCGGGTCTCATGGAGAATTCAATGTCCAACCTACCTGGTATCGGTGAAGATCAGATGATGTAACGGAGCATTCCGTCTTGCGATTTCTATCGCACTTGCTGGCCAACTCAGTGTGGTTACTTTCGAAAGATTACCGTGGTTACTCAAAACTCTACAGCAACCTGACCTCGGTCGTGGAGTCGCGACTATATATCTCGGTCACATAGTTGGCCTGCGGCATACGGCGTGGCGTTTCATTGCTTTCGTGGACGGTTCTCTAGTCGATTATCAGGTCGGCCGAGTTTGCTCTTCTCCGTTTTTATACCCTCATAGACTTCACCGCAACGCTTTGCGACTCTTCCACCACGATACAACCTCTTTCTAGATTAATACGAGCCTCTGCGACAACGAACGAGTATAGACGGCTACAAGGCCATGATAGGAGGCCAGCGTTGTTTGGTTTCTTTCCGGTTTAGTTTTCTTTGTCGATGAGTCGACGGCCTCGTGCCGGGGTATCTTCTTTCCCTGCCATTGGGACAGCAGGCGACGAACATGTTGCAAAGACTCCTTCAAAGCCCGTGGATGCACAGGATGTTGTCCAGGGAAATACATAAAAAAAAGGACCATGGGGACATGACTGATGGGCCTGGTCTGGAAGGGTTTAGTATGAATTTGGACACCGAACAAAAAAACAAAACAGATGAGAATGGTTGTTTTGCATCGTGGCCATCGATTGGCTCTTTGCGTCTTTTTTTTTTCTTTTTCTTTTCGGGATGATCATCTCCCCTCTAGTTTTGAGGGTTGCACGCAGGATACTCTGTTGATGACACGCATGATTAGTCTGCAGGCGTTGAAATCGGACATTGGATGGGAAAAGTTTCAAATCTTTGTATTTCTTGCCCTTTAAATCTCCCAGACCATAGATTGAATGAGTGATTCGATTGGAAACCATGAAGCAAAGTGAAGAAAAAGCAAGCTTGTCTTTTCTTGTTATCGTGTCTTGGGGATATCGCTGTCTACAAGACTACAAGGCCACAACTCCAACATGATCCAAGTAAAACCAAAAAGCAGAAGAACCGCACTTGTAGTGAAACAAACAACACCGAACCATGCAATAAGCCATCCCGCCACCGGAATTTCCACATAAGCCATGTCATCGTTACTTGTACGCCATCATAAGTTAGTTGAGAGGATAAACAGTGCCAGGCGCCTGGCAGCTTAGTTCGTCTTGGACGCCTCACCAATCATTCCCTGCTGCCTAGGTTGCTCCCTTTGAAGCAAGTAGAGTGAATTGCGAGAGCAATGGCAGTTTGCATCATTCTCTATCATTTGCCAATTTGATAGCGACGGAGCTCAGCTCATCTCCATGCCATCTTCGTCGTCGGCCTCGCTGTCGAGCAGTTGTGTATGGTTGCTACCAACACTCTCCTTCCGACTTACGATCGAACAGCCGTCACCAAAACGTGAGCCTGCCAACCCGTCGACATACTCCAGCTCGTCGCCACCGACCACACGACCTTCCATATCGATTTCCTGAGACAGCTCAACCAACGCCGATCGTGGCAGTCGAAGAAAACCCTGTGTCCGGACGATGCGGCCCCAGTGTGTGAGGCAGAACTGTGCCGCACGTTTGCGGAGCCATTCCTCGTTTGCAAGTCCGGCGCAGTGCCAGATGATACAAGCATGATCGACATCGAGCTCCTTGGAAAGTCGATTCACGCATAGCAGCCGGAGATGAGGAATGCCGTAAATGTTTGACATGACTAGTAGGCCGGCTACGTCCGACAAATCCGTAGTAGCGCCGCTCTCGTTGACGGATGTTCCGTGGATACTGTCTGTGTATAGGTAGTACAGGAATGCTTTAACCACTGAGTACGGTTCAGGGATGTGCATCTTTTTAGTATGGAATTCTGCCATCTGGGAGTTGTAAAGTCGGGCAAAATGAGGCCAGCGTGCCTGAAGGATCAGCTTGTGTACGTGGATCGGTTGAGACGTAGGGGCGTCAGGTGCCAACCAGTTCTGGTCAGCAGAAGCGTCAGCAACACGGCTCATCATGTCGTCGTCCTCGTAGTCGCCCTCCAGGGCTGTGACGACAAAGTCAGTACCGCTGCCACTCTCCGGGGGCTGATCGAATAGTTTGGCCAAATCGGCCCCAAGACCCTTAGATGGCTGATCAATTACTCGCGTCGTTGGCCTCGACTCTATGCGTGGCTCGGAGGAGAGGTTGTTCCCGAGGAAGCCATATCGACGCAGGTCAATCTCCATGATATCGCTGCGAAGAGTTTCGTTAGAAAAATATGAACGGCAGGGTCCCGCTCGAACAACTCACCTAAGGTATTCTTCGAACCCGTTGGGACCCAGATCCGATGCGGCTGGGTCAGTTGGACAGCCCAGCAGCCAGGCTTTGGTGCCATCCTCATTCATCGTGCAGTAGTGCCAGCGATAGCCCGACTTGAATATCTCGCGGCCCTCGGCGAGCTTCTGCCATCGGAGAGTCGCCAAGTCCAGGGCAGAGAGAGAGCACTCTTTGGAAGTGATTGTCGCAGCTGGAGTGACAAAATCAAGAAGCGTGCCTGAAGAGTACACATGGAAATGGATACCAGACCCTTGTGAGGGTATGTTGGGCCCGGACACAAACTTTAGGGATGAGATGGTTCCGGGGGCCATGGGAGCAAAAGTCTTGAGTTGAAATGACGGCGGGTTCACCTGCTGCGTCCGGGAGTTGGCGGCATACCCGGATGCACCAACAGCTGGCGGCGGATGTGCCAGTGAGTAGGGTTGTCGCGGCGAGCCAACAGCTCGGCTGGTGCCCGCTTGACGGTCGTAGATCCCAACTTGAGGCGCGGATTCGAAAGCCGGACTGCCTTTGAGATCGAGCCACCAAAGGTCACCGATCTTGTCCATATCTTCGGAAAGCCCGCCAAAAACCCATACTCTGTCGCCCCAAATATAGGCTGAGTGATCAAACCGACCTACGAAACGCCAGGACCGTGACCAAGTGAAGGTCTTCAAGTCGAGGTAGCAAATGTCATCGAGAACATAGTTATCGTGACCAGTAATACCACCAACGATGAAAAGCTTGTCTTCGTGTAGGACTGCAGCGTGTCGTGCCCGACCTTTCGGCACAGGACCTGTAACTTGGGGTTGTGTCCAATGTGCTGTCTTAAGGTTGAATATGATCAAATCGGATAGGTAGGTTCGATGTTCGTTTTCGCCGCCGAACACAAGCAACTTGTCGCCTTGATAGAGGGTAGCTGTGTGACCTAGACTCCATGTTAGATTTGACGAAAGACATTGCACGCTATCACAGGAAGAACCTACCCATCCGTACGCCGGGAATATCGCCGTAATTGTCCACTAGACTCCACTGATGGCTGACCAAGTCCAGTTTGAGGACGTGGTTGTACACTTCATCAGTGTATTGATCGAAGCCTCCAAAGGCATAAATGTGGTTGCTGCCGCAGTAAGTGACCGAGGCGTTGACTAAACATGCCGGTCGCTGTCCCAAGGTCCTCGTCACTCTGGGTCGATACCCGTCCAAGGTGCCTCTGTTCTTGATAGGCGAGTTGGGCATGATGTACGTATTGTTGCTCGACGTGGCCGACCCTGGTGCTTGGTCCATCTGTGACGGTGTCGGCTGCGACAGCGTAGTCGAGGCTTGGTTCGGTGTCGTCAAGGCTTGTGAAGCAGGTCCGCCGAAAAGAGACTGAGACAGAGCTCCGGGCGTTGCTGGTGACGGTTGGGGCTGGGCCATGATGGGCAGCAATGTTAGCAGTGCCAACAAGTCATCTCAATCGCTGAAGTCGCTGAAAAGAGGATGTCTCCGACTTGTAGGCTGCCCGATCGAGGAAGAGTGAGGTATGGACAGCGGGAAGGGGGAGAAAAAGAGAGGGCGAGGACAGCGCTGTTCCACGGGATGCAAATATCGATAATGGATGGCGGTAACAAGTCGGGTTGTCGTCGCACACTGGGATGGTGGAGGTCTTAATGTTCCTGCATTGACAATCCGAGGCCACCTAATTAGGAAATCACGGGCCACCCTCCTGTCTCCGGGCAGTCTCCATCCTTGGTGTCTGCGTCCTGTCGTGGCAACTGCAGACGGTGTGTCCGAGAAGGGGGGGCTCCTATGTTCATTGGCTTGTTTGGTTAGTGGCAGAGCCCGACCAGGACACCACGTGACTGACGGCAATTCCAGCGTCAGAGGCTCCACGGACATATTCGCAGAGATGGTCCAAGCGTCGTTGCCCGGCCGCAACGTTGGTGGGGCACAAAGTAAATAAAAGATGTGAGAGCTCCTATCCAGCTTCGAGCTCTCTTCTCTCCATATCCAACCTCATCACTTCCACTCTCCATCCTCAGCTCCTCCTACACTGCTTCCTCCTACGCCTGCAAGCTGGGCCAAACCTCTTGTGCAAAGCCTCTTTTCAAGAACAATCAAGTCTGCTAGATCTCATCGCTGTCCTCAGCCATTTGGTCGCCCTCTGACTTAAAGCCTTTCTTGTTACGGGCACTATTTAACTTTCGAGTAATACAACGACGACAGAATACTAACAAAAAACCACAACATCCAGGAACCTTTAGCTAGAGTCTCTTGGAGCTCGTTCGATCTTCGGAGCTCTCAACACCCCTTCCTTCGGCGCATCAATTACATCCGTTGGAGATTCACAACTCGCTTTATCACGATACCCCACACATACGCTAGACAAAATGGCCACTGCATCAGTATCAACACCCATCAAGTCACACAAGGGTCTCTTCTCTTCCCGTACCGCCGGCGGACGGATGCCTCTGACCCCTTCCCCCCGTCAGCATTCGACCACATCTGTTTCTGTGAACCTGAACTCCTCTCCGTTCACCCCTGAAAAGCAATCGGGCAATGATGCCTACCGCGCATCTGGCAAGTCTACATACAGCGGCAACCTCACCGCACACCTGGCAAGATCCACTACGACCAAGTCATCCCACCGCGACTCGCCCAAGTCCAACATTGCCAGAGGCGTCTCGACTCCTCGCAGAGCTCTTGAGCTTGGCGTCTCTGACTTCACCCTGACCAGCTCTGGAACCTACAAGACTCCCTCAAGCGCCAAGTCCAAGAAGAGCTCCCTCAGACAAAAGACAGCCAAGACCACTGTCAACTACGGCGGCGACCGATTCATTCCCAACCGCAGCGCCAGCTCCGCCATCTCCAACGCTGGCAGCAGCAAACTCGACCGTGCCGACAAGCGATCCAAGGCCGGCCCTAGCGAGGCTTCCAACATTCTCTCGTCTGCCACCGATGACGCTATTGCTGCCCTTGAGGGCCTCAACATCGAAGATGAGGAGCCTGCTACTTACTCCCGCCCTTCTCCCAATACGGTCGCCTACCAGGACTCTCTTGCAAGCGCTTGCGGCGTCAGCCTCAACACTCGAATCCTGCAGTTCAAGCCTGCGCCACCCGAGTCTTCCAAGCCCATCGACCTTCGCCAGCAGTACAACCGTCCCTTGAAGCCTGCCAGTTCTACTTCAGCCCAGTTCCGCCGTCGTGTCGCTACCGCGCCGGAGCGTGTCCTCGATGCCCCTGGCTTGATTGACGACTACTACCTCAACCTCCTTGACTGGAGCTCTGGCAACCAGGTTGCCATTGGTCTTGAGCGCAACGTTTACGTCTGGTCTGCCGACGAGGGCAGCGTCAGTTGCCTCCTTGAGACTAGCCCTGACACGTACGTCAGCAGTGTTAAGTGGTCTGGTGACGGCGCGTACGTCGGTGTCGGTCTTGGCACTGGTGAAGTCCAGATTTGGGACGTTGCCGAGGCCCAGAAGGTTCGCAGCATGTTTGGCCATGACACCCGCGTCGGTGTCATGGGTTGGAACAAGCACCTTTTGTCTACTGGTGCCCGCAGCGGACTTGTCTTCAATCACGATGTCCGCATTGCGGAGCACAAGGTAGCAGAGCTGGTCTCGCACACTTCTGAGGTCTGTGGCCTTGAATGGCGATCTGATGGCGCTCAGCTTGCTACTGGAGGCAACGACAACCTTGTCTCCATCTGGGACGCCCGTTCCCTATCTGTTCCCAAGTTTACCAAGACCAACCACAAGGCCGCTGTCAAGGCCCTCGCCTGGTGCCCTTGGAACATGAACCTCCTGGCTACGGGTGGTGGCTCGTATGATCGCCACATCCACTTCTGGAACTCCACTTCGGGTGCTCGCGTGAACAGTATCGACACCGGCTCGCAGGTCACCAGTCTCCGCTGGAGTCCTCACTACCGCGAAATTGTCAGCTCTAGCGGCTTTCCTGACAACTCGCTCAGCATCTGGAGCTACCCAACCTTGGTCCGCAACGTCGAGATCCCTGCGCACGAGAGTAGAGTCTTGCACAGCTGCCTCAGCCCCGACGGACAAATGCTTGCTACCGCAGGTAAGTCATGAACAAGTAGCCCTTTTTATTCCAAGTATGATGTTTACTAACTTTCGACCTTCAGCCGCTGATGAGAGTTTGAAATTCTGGAAGGTCTTCGAGAAAAAGGCGGGAGCTAGCGCCAGTGTCGGCAGCAGCACTTCGTCGGCCAAGGCGGACATGGTCAAGCAGATGACGATTCGGTAAAAGTCTTATCGACCAAGCCTGGCGAATGTCGGTCCAACGACGTCAACAAATGTAGGTATATCTCCTCTGGCATTTGTCGGTCATGGGTTCCTGGCGGTTGGGGCCATCTTCAGCGAGGAGTTTGGGTTTTGTTGTATCCGACTCTGCGTGGCACGAAAGGGCTTCTCCACGACAGGATATGAAATTGCTTGGTCATGAGTAACGGCAGAAGATACCATTCATTGCTGGTCAGCACGGGACAGGTTGATTTTATACTGCTTTTGAAGGAATGCACCGTAAGATACGTGCTTCTATATCAGAGAAGGCAGCAGTGGTTAAGTGACAGAATGCTGCCCTCAAACAATGAAAACTGCTTTTGAAAAACTTGTAAGACGCAAAGTCAATGAGATGAGACTATCTCCCGCGCCCCGTACTATTGCGGTTCTCTCTCACCCCGCATTCGGGACAATCAACCCACTTTCTTATCATCTTATCGTCTGAGTGGAGCCTTGGTGATCACCAAGGTTGCAGGCAGGTGCGCCTGAGTTCAGCCTTCTCAGCGCAGCTGCCGCCTAAGCTTACTAATAGGCGCAGCGCCTGCTTCGAGCCTCAAAACGAAATCCACCCAACAAAGACAACCTTGTCCCGTACACACCACCAAACGAAAAACAGGGCACCAGCGAGGCACCCTGTCACCATCCAGATTCCACGACAACAACGAAACAAACCTCTATAGACCCCGATTTCAGTCTTGCAGCCGTCGTTTTTCGAGCGCGCGTGCCATTCTGGGCTGCGAGAAGTGGTGGATTAGGCAGGCGAACGTCAAACGACAGATCAAGAGCAATCCTCTCTGACTCGGCAATCACAATCAACCGCGTGACGACTGAACACTTGCAATACTCAACCCAAGCATCAATTTTTATTCCACATTTACAGAAGGAACGCTGGAGCAGCAGGTGCGGCCATAGGCGTCATACATCGACCGGTCTTTCCCCCCTCAAGCCCAACTCCCGCGTAATTCTTCGACGAGCCCCAGGTGATAACTAGCAACGAATTTCACCATGTCGAACAACGCCGTCGGTGCGGTCTACGAACAGATCATTGCCGAAGTCATCAACTCCTCGCGTGTCGATTTCGAGGAGGGCGGAGTTGATGAGAGCGTTCTTGATGAGCTCAAAAAGGGCTGGCAGGAAAAGCTCTCCCAGCTCGAGGTAGCCAGCTTCCCTTGGGACCCCCCGAAGGATGCGCCCGCTCCGGCTGCACCACCTCCGACGACTGCTGCACCCCCACCCGCCGCTCCATACTCTCAGGCGCAGTTGAGCCCTCAGATTCCGGGACCCGGCCTACCTCTGCCTGGTGCACCTCCTGCCGATCAGGCTAGAAATGCGACGGTCAAGGAGGAGCCTTACATCAAGCCAGAGCCTGGCATGCAGAACGTGCCTATGCCTCCGGCTCAACAGGAGGGCGCTGGTATTGCTGCCTACCGCGCGGCTCAACATGTTCGGGGTCAATTTGGTGAGAAAGGCGCCGGCTCCATTAACGCCATTCAAGCCTCGGCAACCAACAGACCTGCCGGCCAGCCGGCCCTTCCCCAGATGTCTGGCCAGCCTGCGCAACAGCAACAACAGCAGCAGCAACAACCGCAGTATCGACCTGGCGCGCCCCAACAAGGTCAGCAGCAGCAACAACAACAACAACAGCAACAACAACAACAACAACAGCGCCCCCCCAGCAATGGTCAGCCAGGCGTGAACCCCTCGCAAACCGACGGAGCTGGTGGTGACTTCGACTTCGAGGGTGTACTACTCCAGCGCGATGCTGACGGCAACGAACGTGAGCTTGGACGCATCGACATTGATCGCATGATCCATGCCCAGATTGCTGCGAACGCCAAGAGCATGGAGGGTGGCGGATTGATGCTGCCACTCAAGGAGGCCACAAGACATAAGTCCACAGCCACTGCGCGTTCCAAGGCCAAGGAGCACGGAATTACTTCCTACGACGGATACGACGACGATGAAGTTGATGAAGACGCGATCAACTCGGATCTTGACGACCCTGACGAAGACAAGGACGAGGATGAAGTCGACGATGAGGGTTTGGGCCACATCATGCTCTGCATGTATGACAAGGTCCAGCGTGTCAAGAACAAGTGGAAGTGCATCTTGAAGGACGGTGTTCTTACCGTCAACGGCAAGGAGTATGTCTTCCATAAGGCCACTGGCGAGTATGAGTGGTAAAGTACTTTGTACTGCCCACTTATCGAACTCACATCCTCAAAGGATATGAGAAAATGCTGCGTTTTCCACTCATTGGGCATATCAACGCCGAGCTTGGTTTCTTTTAAAATTGCAGTCTCATAACAGACTGGCACAAGGCGGGAAACTGTTCACTCTCAGAGCCTCATCAATATGGTTTCGGAACGGCTGTCTAAACCCCCCATCGATACAGTGCTTTTGTTTGGCCGCAAGAAACAAAGTTGGATCACGCGACCAGGTCTTTTCATCCTCTTGACCAGAACGCGACTTTATATCCATATCGCCCGCAGCAATCCGGGTTTTGCCTTGACGCATAAAGGAAACTTGCCTTCAGGGAAGGTTCAAGTGGCTAGCTGGGCCTGCAGAAATCAGAAGCAAGGGCCAGGAAGAAACAATACGTCAATAAAAGGAGTTTGGCCGCAAAGCGGACGAAAGAAAGGTTCATTGAAACCACTGAGGTCGTCAATTCAGGTTGAGGGGGAATATTCTTTTGCAAAGAGAAAGGAACGGATGGATCAGAACAAAGTTTTCTTCGTGCGCATTGGGGAGGTTGTGGATGGAATGCTGACCTCCTTTTTCATTTCATGACACACCAAAACCCCTTCCCCCCTTTCCAAAACCAAGAAAAAGGTGTACAACAGTAAACCACGGGGGTTACTTGCTCTTAGAATAGAACCTTCTGCCACAACATTCCCTTGCCTGTCTCCTAATCCTCGCGTCGACGTGAACTATCTGTGAGACTAAAACAGGTTGTGAGACCACGTTCTCTTTGCGGTACTGGCTTCTTCCATGAGAATAGCCTTACTTACTCACCCTGACTCGGGCCGTTCTCCGCCTATGGGAACCCCCTTGGCGTGAAACATCTTTCAATGACGAGAGGATCACGTCGAGTTTGGAATCAACGAGACAAATCTGCTTATGTCTCGCCTGTCTTGATGTCTCTGTTTCAAACTCTAACATGCCCCTTGGGGCCTCCCCTCTATCCCTACGATCAGTGAACTACCGCCTACCGGACCAGCGGCCGTCTCCCCATATATGCGGAGTTCGCGGAGATGTTTGGTTCAGACAGAGGCTCGGAGGGGGGGATGGGTTGTGAGAGTGATCGTTACGAGAAACCTCGCCCACCGCTGCTTCTCCTGCTTTCCTCCCATCTCCACCTCCTCCGGCCCCATGCCGTTGACCGACATTGCAAAACAAAACAAAACATAACAAAGAAACAATATACGTTTCATCTGTCCAATGAACTAGCCAACCCGATCGTCTTGTCTTGCAGTTTGACTCTACGCATCGGCATTTGCTGGCGGGAGACAAGCGGCGGGAGACAGACGGGCAGACAGGCTGGTGCCGAAAGAATACGACACGGGTTCGAGGTGGCTGTTTGTCAAGCCTAATATCCAAACCTTTGCCTCCGCGCTTGTTTCGTCCCTTTGCTGTACAGTTTTTGACCTCGAGGTCTCTTCAAGTACCTGCCTCTGACGCCTGGCGTCGAATGCCCGAAGGCTTGTGGGCTTGGGCCGGGATACAGCGCGCTGCCAACGGTTTAACCAGGAGACGGGTCAAGCAACCCGGGTTGGCAGTGTATCTCTTGCCCGGCTTATACGAGAAGCCCAGAACATTCCTCCACCGAATGCCATATCTCACGGTCGTGTTGGTATCGACTATGGGCTGAGATGTCATCAAGATTAGCCATGGACGAGACTCAGCTGGCTCAGGTTCAGGACTTCACGGATGAAACATTCCGTTCCGGCCTCCATTTCATATCCTCTCCTTTGGTATTTCGTCTAACAATCCTGACTGGCCATTCGCGTGTGCTTGCCTCGTTCTGAGAGACCCGCGTGGTAGCACACAGAGAGGTAGACCCAACGGTACAGGCTGCCAGGGAGTACGGAAAAGGCTGCATCAAGTCCATCCGACTGTGCTGAGTATGAAAGAGGGAAACGTTTCTCCATCGTAGAGCTTTGCGAGTGAAAGATGTCCCCTCAGTGGCGGCTAGCTATGCGTCTAGAAACCCAGCGGAACGCGACTCTGCCTCTTCCTTGTGAGACAGGCGAAGATACTTGATTTACCATCGACTTCTCACTACTGCCATCGGACTCAGTACACAGCGTTATGTTGCATTCGTAGCCATGCCACTCAGGTGCCTGGTGTCCTGACCTTTATGCTCACCGGATTCATTGAGGGTGCCCTACTGGACGCCTTGGTCCTCAGAGAGAAAGTTGCCTTCTCCAGTGTCGACCTCCGAGCAAGCGCCAGCAAAGAGAAGCCCTTCTCGTCGTAGGTCGGTCTAAAAAACCGTCGGTCCGTCCCTCGACACAGCTCCCATCAAAATGGATCGTCTCTCGCCTCGTCTGGCAGCGGAGAAAGGCCCCCGGCGCTCCTTTTGCAAAGTCGTCAAGAACCTGGGGCTGGTGCGCTTGGAGTTGTCCATCTTCCTCGACCCGGCACCGCGACGGTGACTCCAAGACTTTGGTTCACCATTTTCGTCGAACCTCGCCCGCCCGGCTAGACCCAGTGAGCCAGCTCCCTGTGGGCAGCCAAATTGTGGTGGGCAGACAATTTGCCATCCGAATGCCCCAGTTCCTACGGGATTGTGATTTGCAAAGCCCGAGAGACGCGCCGACGTCTTCTTCAGCGTACGACCTCATCATGTACGTTGCGCCGGAAGAGGATAAGACAACCACCGCGCCTATCTCGGCCTCATTCCGAGATGGTGGGTACTGACCAAGTACCGACGTTGCATCCTGCATTACTGGTTACACAAAAGAGCAGAATGCTAGAGCTGTAACTTTGTAGTGTCAATGTAGAAGAAGCAAAGGCCAGGGACCCAATGAATGAATGAGCATCTCGGTCATGAGCACCGAGGAATCACCGGAGGGCCATATGTACGACGGCGAGCTCCTCTCCATACTGGTCCACGGGGCCGAGAAGGCCCAGCACACTGATGGGAACCATCGACGAGAGAACCACTCAAGGGCGTCCACTAAACCCCAGCTCTGCCGCGTGCGTTGGGTATTCGCGTGCTCATAATGCTGGTCATCAGTCTCCCATGATAACCCACAGCGGGTATTCGTGCAGAAACGCCAACGAAGTATAGTAGTCTCCAGGGCCGTCTTTCCGCCAGCAGGGTTTTATTTAAATTGCATGCACGTTCGGGGAGCGCCTCATCATCGAAAAATGCCTATAGTGGGCTTAGTTCATGGGGATCCGATCGTCGTCTTTCCCGTGGCGGTCCACTGGCTTTTTCACGCCAGGCCTTCCAAGCCCCCAACCTCCCTGCTCAATAAGAAAAAAGTACGACATGCATCGATCGATTAGAACGTTGGAATCGACCCCAGTGGGTATTGATGCTGGCCGTTTCGTTGAGCGCGGCTTGCGCACGAGTCTCATACATTTGCCCTGGTACGGCCCGTTAACGGGGCCTTGATGCGTGCGGCCCAGCAAAATAAGACAGGGTGCATGCCCGTAAAACCAGACGATGTTTCCACTGGCCATGGATTGGGCGAGACGCCTGGAATTCGTGTGATGAGTCCGTCACGTCGCCTGTTTCTCAACTTGTTGATGTGGAAACCCGGTGCTTCTGACGGCGCTTAGCATCACGTAGAACTTGTTGCCCGAACATGCAACTTCTGAGCGGCACGACGACAGCGAGACGCCGATCGAGTGGCACCACCAAGGCCCACCATTGGTCAGTTCTCGAGAAATGGCCAAGAATATGATCGCGAAAGGTAGTGAGACTTGGTGTGCGTATTTTGCAAACCCTTGACCTTGATGTTACACCTTGCTCTTTTGCAACATGCACTTCATCTCCAGCAGTTTTAACAACTCCAGTGCCTTCAACTGTGTTGTATACTTAACATTACCGCCGGCCCGCAGACCCAGCCATCATCTCGAAGGCCAGAGTCAAATGGCCGACCAGAGTATACATTGAGGATTCTCTCACTTCTTCATATCCCGGACGGATGTTTCCAGATTCCGTGTCGATACCCAGAAGGCCGTGGCTCGTGACAACTGAAGAGTAACGCGGCCTAAACCCTATATATCTCTGACGAGTTACACAATACCACGTTTAGCACGATGCTGACGGCAGGATGCAACCAGTGTTCATTCAGCAATGGTGAAAATCAAACGCCGTCTTTCGTGGCATCTAGTCTGATTCAGGCAGGTATCTTAGCGCGGCCGGGACTATCGAAAGCATGGGCAAGTCGTTCGTGCTGAGAAGTGGCAGCAGCCTGACTGAACCGGCCTCTTAGGCATGAGATACTTCGTGTCTGCTTGTCATCAACGAGTAGCAGGCGATGCTGACCCGAGAACTTGGAACCGCTATTGCAGGATTGCGTCCAGGATTCTCCTCCCTGTTGGTCAGCTTCATTCGGAGATTTTACTGTTGTGTGCTCTTCATGTCGGTCCTAAATTGCTGGAAAGGGAAGAGTCTAATTGGCGTAATCAACTGTGGGCTTGGAGACTGGCGCCTTATTTCAGCTCGTGGTCGTGTTGTATCGTGCCTGCCTGTGCCGCACTTCCATGCTTGTAGACCGCTAGTCTGTCACCTACGTGATCATTGATCATCAAGACGCATATGAAACCAGTGTCCAGGGCTATTGTGTGGCTGATATGTGTTGGGCTATGCAGCGCATTTAGTGTCAACTAGGCAAGGATCCAGGATGCACATGAGTGAGGCGATGAGCTCGGGGTAGTTCTCCAAGAGGAATTCAATGTTGTTCCATGGTTGCACCAGCGCCTGCGGCGCAGTAGATTTTATGCTGTAGGCATTGTGATCAGCAAGCAAGATCCAACGGCGGCGGCACACAAGCGGTAACGCTCGACTGTAGCAGCCCGCCATAGCCGCAGCGGAAGCCCTGACCGCTGCTGTGACAGCATGGACCGAATGAGAGCATGTTGGTCCTGATGTAACGTCACTGAATGTGTCTAGGACGCTCCGGTAGGCACCGAGCTGGTGGTGGTGGATGAGGCAGTGCCTTCGTTTTCAAAAATAAGTGGGATTGATGAGGAAATCCACTTTTGCTTCCAGAACGCTTCGCGCAGGTCACGGATGTGACCTCCTCGTTCAGGGACAGCCCCAGACTCAAACAGAGAACTGCCACAGCCTCGAGATGAACCAGTGTCCAACCCAGCGGATTTCAGTGCCATTCAAAATCTCCAAGGGGCACCTGGTTTCTGGTTCAGTAAGCGTCAATATTTGGCCAGAATTGCTCATCAAGGCTGAACCGATTTAGCGCGTGTGGTGGCTTCTGTGAATCGAACTGCCCTTCCGAAGGGAGTGTTGCATTCAGTCTAGTTGATATGCTCAGTGGACCCCACCAAGCATACGAGCTTGCACCGCTGATGCCTGTCGTGGAAGGTTGGAAAGCGTTTGGTATGTAGTCATCAAAGTGACGGACAAGTGACCACAGGTACGGATGGATGGAAATTTGCCAATGAGCAACCCCTTGCTGTGACAGGGGGCCAGCAACCCCCTCGGACGGTGAAAAGCTGCGCGTCAACATCGATGCCTGCCTGGCCTGTCAGACGATGTAACCGGTTTCAGTCACTAAGCAGTAGCGTGGGCATGTGGTTGCTTCGAGTGAACATCTTTGAATGTGTGATGCCCCTTTTACGACCTCTAGGAAGATTCGCGCTCTGGGCATGTCAGCAGAAGTAGACTCACGCGATGACAACTTTGACCACTTGGCGCTGTAGTAGACCCTTTCAGTTGTCTGTAAATCTCGGTGCAAAGCTCCTGGATTGCCAGCATTGGAGCATCCAGCCACAGTCACAAGTGCTTTTTCGGTTCCTCTCCATCAAATCAGAATGCGGGGGAAACCAAGACGACTCGAGTCAACATCGACCACCAGCGTCCGGGCGCACATCACTCTCCAGACGATCTGGCATTGGCCAGCGCAAAAGTCCCTCTTTGCACTGATCATGTTCGATTAAGGTTTGGCGCCGTCAGTGCCGTCCAATGTCTCGACACTAGTCCGTAGTCGAGACCTGCCGACTAGCAGGCAAATGATGCCTCATCCGTTCCATTGCTCAAGCGTCAGTTTCTGCCTTGCCGCGTCTCGATTGTTACGAGGTGGTGTGAGAGAGACTGCCATCATGTTCTGGTTCAGGGTAAGGATCCGTAAACCCGATAAATTGGGACGGAAAGATAGGAGATGACTGGAATCCCCAATGTGTGTCGTCCGCGGAGCCTCGGGTTCGTTCAAAGGCTGCACCAGGAGGCCCACATCGTTCTGCTCATCTCTCCGCCCAGATTGTGACTCAGGTGACTGGTTAGTGGCTGAGGCCGGGGTGATTAGCGGCCAAATGCAGAACCAGAGTGTCGGGTCCCTAGTGTCAGGGGTCAAGGGTTGAGCACCATCACCACCGCTGCCAGCTCATCTAACCCCGACGTCAGCCTCAGACAACACTACGGACCCTGGGACGTTTTTGTAAGTAGCGCCGAACAGAAGCGGAAAAGCCGTGGAACTATGGCCAGCAACGGCCAATCATCCGGCTGAGATCTAGACACTAGCCGTCCATCGTCTCGGGCCATAGATGCCCTGCTGGAAAGAACGTTGAGTCAAATTTCCATCATCGAGACCTCTTGTCGATGAGAACTCCGTCTTGATTGCGTGCAAGAGAGCTTATACTAGCCTCTCAACGCCCTTTCGAGGCTGGCGGCAGCTGAAACAAAGAATACGATACGATGAAACTAGAGGCAAGGGCGAACAGACGACGACATGGCCATGCTAGGTATTGCCGCTCAGTCGTCTCCGTCCCATGGAATTAATACCGCTCGTGCCGATCGGTGCCAGCTTGCTGGGACCATGACTTCGGATGATTCGTACCCCCCTCGTAACCAGACGTCGGCTCCCTGATAATCAACGTGGGCCGCCGATGCTGTCTGGAGGGTGGTCAGGCGTTTAGTGGAACAGAGCCCATTGCGTTCGACTCCATCCGGTCAGAGAAGCATGACCCAGAGTCATTCCGAGTCCTTGCCAATGATTACTGAGATCTATGTTTCAAGGGGGGGCAGAGACATTGCTGAAGATGGGTCGAGACACAAATGCCGCCGGAGCCTGTCGACGAGGCCCCATGCTGCAGAAGTGAGCTGGCTGCATGACGCGGTGCGACCAGACTCTTGGGAACGGACCTTGTAATCATTGGGCTCAGGATATCCCTCCCCCCGGCATCCAGTCTCGGAAATCCGAGGGCTGGCAACGAGCTGCGGTAGCATGGTGTGTGCCACGTGAGTATCAAATGCCCGCGAAGGAGCATCATGCTGGACGCAGGCCCTCGAGCACCTCGTGGGTCCAGTGGTGATACACTATACGATGTATAGTTCATAGTCATAGGACCGGGCCTGCGGAATTATGCTTTGATGCATGTATACTTGGTATACGGCTTTGGAACCCGGGTGATTTGTGTTTATTTTGGGCCTTGGCGGTCGTGTGTCTGAAATAAAACAGGATTGCAAGCCGGCTGCCTTGCTTGGAACCGGTTAAAATTTGTACTTGGACGATTTCAGAGGCCATTTGGCGACCTGGGTATTGTCCTGGCATCGTTCGAGAGAGTATTACCAAAAGCGTTCAAAGCGCTAGAGCCGGGAATCTCTTTTCCACGTTTCGAGAAAGATTTCGAGTGGCCTCCTCAAGAACGGACTTCCCAGGCTATTTCAGAAGCCTCAGAGGTGTCGGACCAAATCAAAAGATGAGCCTTTGGGGCGGCGAGACGATTCCTTATCACGATTATGATGCGCGGCCAAAGTGGTCAGGCTCCGTGCATGATTCGTGAGAGCTCCAGGAAACTCGAGCTGCAAGTCGCGGGGGAGGGAGGGGTGGGGTATCCGAGAAGCTGGGTGTTCCGACGTCACCCCTGCAGAGAAGGAAAATACTCCTACGACAGGGTGGTGGTACAAGTTGGTGTGGGCTGGACCGGTATCCATACTGCGTAAGAGTACCTCCTTTCACAAAGCGCCATCGCCGCGTTGCAGACGCTAATCCTTACCGGGTCGGCTGTGATTCCGTGTTCTGACAGACGGAGCATTAGCAAGCGTACCCATCGACTACGGACTGAAGGCGTCCACTTGGTTCGCCTTTGCAACTGTAGAAGGGTTACAGGACGAGATGGGAATTATAATTATGCATCATCTACAGTGTTGGCCACGGAGCTGGGGTGTCTAGGTCGGAGACGTGGAGGCAGGGGGCGGTGAGCGTCAAGTTTTCAGGTCGATGTGTGAGTGTATCCGCAGGTACCTGTTACCTAACTGTCTTCTGCGCTAAGACATCCGGCAATAGGGACCGTCTTTTGATCGTTGTCTCGCCCGTCAGCTTGCTTTTGCTGGCGGATAACTCGCGGTGGTTTCCATGAGAAACAGAGCACAGGACCCATGAGGATTGGCCAATAAGGTGTGCATGCTGGATCTGAAGGAGCCGAGGTGGGATTGAGTGGAATGCTGAGTCGGTGAGCTCAGTCGGTACCGCTCGATGGAGTTGACGGGATGTGCTCTGTTTGTTTCGCTGTCAACGTTGCATTCAATTGGGTAGAACCACCACGCGGCCAACGCCGCACCGTCCATCTCATGTAGAGACGAAGTTTGTGATGCGCGTGGAAACAACGGCCGAAGGATGGTAGGTGCGGTGCATTGCAGAGCGGTGGTAGTGTCGTGGATGAGGTGTGGCTCGCATGCACCGCTGGCGTTGGCGTCGACTGGAGGCGACTCCGGGCTGACAGTGTGCACTGTCTGTATGGATTGTTTCTTCTGCCTTCTTGCCTTGATGTCGTCCAAAAGCCGGCAGGGCAGGCTGAATATTGGGTGTAGAGAGCGAGGCAATCCACACGATATGTGCTAGCTAGGCCGTGTCCCCATATGTCGCTGTGATGCAGAGACTTCGGATCAGACACATATGAACTTAGACTTGCATTGTTGTATGCTTGAGAGGTGCATCCATCGATGGGGCGGGTTCTGGACCAAGGGCGAGGCGAGCAAATTCGAAACAACGCAGTGCCTGAGATCGGTAGGCGAAGTGGTTACTTGGCCGTTCTGATCGTTTTGCTCTCTTGCAGTCAGCGTGGAGTTTATCCTGGCGCAAAATCCCCAGTTGTGCCTGCTGATGGGTGTCGCGTGGACGTCTCCGACACAACGGGAAGCCAACCGAAGTATCTGGATGATGATGGCTAAGGAACTTTTCCAACCCGTGGTTTGCGGTTGTCGACAGAGCCTACCTGCCCTTGGGCTTCTGGCTTACCTAAAGATCTCCGGGGTTGACGCTGCTTGGGACCGAATACACGTGACACAACGCAACACAATACTGGGAAGGAACTGTGAATGTCATTGAGGCGATGTCTGAGAAAGCAGCAGGCATAAGCAAGGACAGCTAGGAACGGCACAAGAACCAGCGCTACGTGCTTGTGTACCTTCTTTCCTTCTTCGACCGTTGCAATTTCATCAAGAGACGTCACGGAGAAGAATAAGCCGCCACTGTCACTGGCCCACAGATGAATCCAAAGAAACGGCCAGCTGCCTCGATCCCTCAGTTAAAGACAGCTCATCACTGCTGTTGTTTCTTTTTCTTTTCCTTTTTGAAAGTGCCTGGAAGGCAAGGACGACATCGGACGGGACAGGAGCAGCATAAGCACTGTGGGCCGGTCCCTGAGACGCCGCACCCAACCCGAAGATGAAATGCCTCGAGTGAAATGACAAATGACGAGCTGGCCGGGCAGACTTGAACGCGTACGGGTTTTCCAACGGATACCAACAATGCAGGCACAAAATGCCATGCCCCTCGCTGGCCCGCTTGCCTTGTCCTGGGTTGTGCTTACTCGACCTCCACATGACCCATGCCGCGACGCTCGACTTTCAAAGTGTGAATCCAGCTTGTTTCACCGAATCAGGGTTGAGCGGAGGAGCGCACGATTGGAACGGGGCCGCGGGAGGGGATGCAAGGGGCCAGGGTGGTCGAAGAAGAACATCCTCCTCTCTTGGTTGCAGGGAATGCTCAGGATATAGCTGGGGTGAGGCGGGACCAGGGCCTTTTTGCTTGCCAGAACCAGGTCTCCTGGTTGTTTCTACACCTTGAAACCCCCCAACCCCGGCCACGATACCTGGGCCCTGGCAAGGGATACCCAAGACAGACCAGGACGGACCCTAGGAAGCGTCCAGATGCACCTGATGCCAGTGAGACTTGAGTTTGGTTCACTTGATCCAGCCCAGAAAGTCTGTTGGACGCCACCGGAATGGCGGCACTGTGGACTTTGTTTGCAGGCAGTTCTTGTTGGCATCACCTACTGTCGACAGTTGCTACTGCTCTCCAACCGCCGCGCCGGAATCCGTGGACAAGGGTTGGGTTTGCCAGTCAGTACGCACAGAGAATCAACGTTGCAGTAGACGTACACAACGAGACGGCTTGAGTTTTGGTATCTGTACATAATGTTGTTGAACGGACAGGCTCATGCAAGTTGGTATTCGACATACGGCATCTACTATGTAGGTGGGCAAGGCCTGCCGGTCATATCCCGCGCCAGCCACGACTGCGCTGTTTATATCTTATAGCTCCTAGTGTGCTGCGCACGGAGAGTATCCATAGCGTCGAGGTAAAGGAACATGAGGGTGGGAATCTGAAATGGGCGGGCGGGTACTCTCCCCTGACTCTCCACCAAATCTACCCTACTGGTAGGCGTACTTACAGTAGCGCCGTGACCACATAGTGAGAGGGACGGACCCTGGACATGCAAAGAGATGACTGAACCAAAGTGAGGGACATGGAGTTCGTAGTGGGCTACTACTCCCTTTGTAGAGAGATGTAGAGAGAGAGAAAGAGAGAGAGAGAGAGAGAGAGAGAGAGAGAGAGAGCTACTTTTCCCTCTTCCTCCTTTCCTTCTTCTTTCTCTTCTAGTTCTTCTTCTTTCTTCCTCTTCCTCTTGCCCCTCTCTTACTCTCTCCTGCAACGGGCTGGCATGTGGCACGTGATGGGCATCGGTGGTGCAGACTGTGAACCTCTTAGATTCGATTAGTAGAACATGGCTGGAGCTGTCTTTGGGATGATAATGCGGAGTCCTCACCACCGCAGTTTCTGTGGTGCGGTGCGGTTGAAGACGACACAACGGCTCCTTCAGTGGCGCTGGATGCCGTGCGCTAGAGCGATTCAGGCATGGCAAGTCATTTCAAGCCAAGCCAAGCTGTTTGCTCACGCTACATCCGTCCTTGTACGTACCAGAAACAAGTGCAGGATACGTACCCTTTTCTTGTGGTCTTAGCGTTGGACTGGGGTGGCTTGCTAGGGCAGTAATTAGACGCGATGTACAAGGAAAGGAAGAATGCGAAGGAATGGCAAGGTGGGATGAGGGGCGGAGGAGAAAGAGAGAGGAGGACGAGGGAGGACGAGGACGAGGGAGACAGTGACGGACTCGAATAAACCCGGATCTATCTTCCAGGCGGGCAGGCAAGGCAGGTTGATTTGCCCTGGGCCGGCTGATGGATCCAGGAATTCGACAGAAAATAGGTAAAGCATCCCCGTCGTCCAATGCAGTCGGGTCAATCTTTGGTTGCTAAAATAAAACCACTGAACCCCGAGAGACGGGTTCCAGTTCTCTTTTGCATGTTCGTCATGTCTTGCCCGCCCACCGCGATCCTTCTTTCCGTCTCCTTTCATTGGAGCTCCCCGTCCTCGGGGTGCCTTGCCCTGCCTTACATACCTCCATCCCATCCCTATCCGTCCTCGCCTTACCTTAGCTTAGCCCACGTACTTGGTCTAGGTGGCTTTAGGCACATACGGATAGGTACCCACGCTATTTCTGATGCTGCGGGTGGATGGGGTGCCCGCTCCTATGCTGCACCTCACCTCACCTCACTCCCATGCCATTGTCCTAGTCAACGTTTCCCGTCTCAACTCTCTCCCGGTCAATATCACGAGGCAACTGTCCCTTGCTCCGTATCTACATTGATGCTTGTTGCCCAGCACAGCGCAGCAGATGCAGACGCACACCCGACCTTGCCTCTCCCCTCGATCCCTTCACTAGCCATCCAGGCTGTCATTGCTCGGGGGCTCGGCCCAGGGTTAAGATTGCAGTCGAGGTAAGAGACCAGGCCCGCGTCCGCATTTCCCGTTGCCTTTATCCAGGTGTCATGACCCATGGCGGCTGGGATTGGAGAGGCCCAGGGTCACCAAGGCGAAAAGTGACACGGCGGAATGGAGACGAGCAGTGGGGGAATGGGAACAGGACGGCTCGACGAGAGACACACAATACGCACCCGCTCACGCACACGTGCATCCATGACTTAACCGACCAACAAACACGGCAAGGCTCTGGAAGCCCACCAGGAATGGATCTTGGAGATTTGATTACACGCTCACGTTATAGGCCGTCATCTCAAAGCCCCATCCGTCACATCGACACGCCCTCCAGTGCTCCAGGGGAGGGAGGGGGTGCCATCTTCGCCCCAAATCTCACAGCACCGATGGAAATAAATGGTAGCCGTAACGCGAGGGACAGGGGTGGGCGGAAGGAGACTGGAGGATGAGGCACAGAGCGAGGAGGAAGAAACCCACTAACTCTACTTAACAGCGGAGTATCCCCTCGAGCCATCGAACGCCGAGAACAGCTGCCAGAGCATAATCAATTCGGACGAGCAACATTGGAACAACGTCCCTCGACTTTGGAGTGTCAACCCGTCGACATACCCGGTGCCTCGTTCACCTCGTTGCATTTCATGCTCCTGTTACACCAACGACGTAGCCCTTTGTCTATATCTTTTATCCTGTCTTGACGCCGCCGCCATTGCCCCACCAGACGAGGACTAGACTCGACTCAACTCTTACACACGACCTGTGCTGGGGCTATTCCCCAAAGCCTGCAGAGACTTAGGTGACTTTGCATACGGATACTACTGTACAATTACTCCTCACACCCTCTGTCGCATGTGCACCGGACCGACGGATACTCTCTCTCAATACCGTCTTGAAGCCAAAGCACCACAGCAGCACTACCACTGTGGGCAGCCGTATGCAGTAGACCGACGGATACTCACTGGGCCCGTTCACCTGCATCTGCATCGGTTGGTTTTGGGTCTTGCTTGGGGCTTTCACTGGCTTCGTGTCCAGGGTTCCCTCCCCCTTTCCCCGTCGTAGAAGACTTCTCGCTGCTCTCTCCCACTCACACGTACCACACACACACACACAGAAAGGTATCCCACATATTCACTCAATTACCTTGGCCTCTGCCCCTCAACCCAGGTACCAAGGTCGGGAGGTCCTTGTCTCTGCAGCGGCCCTGCCCTTTGCGCCTTTGTGCCCTGTTGGATGATATTTTCCCCTTACATTTACTCCATACCTCCCATCCCATCAGATCGCTGCTCCTCCCGCTCCCGCCCGTCGCCGAAACGAACCCGACCCAACCTGCCCAACCTAGACTTCAACCTCGTCAATCACATCACCTTGCAGCACCAGCGCCAGCGGCCACTTCGAACCTCGACCTTGGACGCGACCTCGACCCGAACCTTGACCGCAATCCTGGCCGGCTCTCGTCCTGACTGACACCGTTCTTTCTCCCGCCTCAATCCCGCTAGCCAACGTAAACTCTCACCTTGCCACACTCTGCAGGCTTTATTCCCGAGTCCTGTTCTGGTTTTCGGTCCTGAACCCATCTACTCTACACCAACGCCAAGATATCGAACCCAAACGATTGCTCTGAAACTTCAACCCCAACCCATCCAGCCCGACCCGACCAACGGCTTCTCGCCTCTTGTGACGCCGCCCGTCGTTTCGCAGCCTATCGCTTCTGGCCAATCTGTACACGACGAGAAAGACGCCGATTACCGCAGCTCTGGTCCCTCGTCTGTACGACCTCTCCAACTCGTTTTGTGACCACAATCGACTCTCTCGGCCACCCAGCCGCGGAACGACGAAGCAGCCCGCCCGCTCTTACCATGTACGTCAATTGCAGCCAGCGCCTTTCCTTTTGTCGCCCGCCATCGTTGGCTCTCACTTCAACCTCGTCTTGCTTCACCAACACCTCTCCCTCTCTCTCTTTCTCTCTCTCTCTCTCTCTCTCTCTCTCTCTCTCTCTTTCTCTCTCTCTCTCTCTCTCTCTCTCTCTCTCTCTCTCTTTCCGTTTCCGTCACATTCACACTATCCATGTCCATCTTGTTCTGTCTTCTCATCTCTAGTTCTGCGTTATTCTATGCACATTCCGTTTCTTTCCTGTTTTTCCTCTACCTGGCACCTGGGGGCAGCGTCACGAATGGCCGGGACATGCAAGGCCTGAGCAGAGGTGATGTGGGAAAGACGAGCCTGCCCCTCAGCAGACAAACACACACACACATCCACGCACGCATGCATTCTGCACAATTCTTCTGTTGTTCCAGCTCCAGGCTCGATTGCGACCGTCTGCATGCAGGTACATGTACTGGTACGCTGTCAAGGCCCAGCACCCGGCCCTCTCGTCTGCCCTAAGTTAATGCACCTCGACCCATGTCATTCTCACCCTCATGTCGCCCTGGAAGGCGAAAGGCGCCCTGCAGCTCTCTCTCTGGTCACATCTTCGTTCGCCGACTTGTTGGCTGGGCCGTGAGTTGTCGTATCGTGCCGACAACCTTGTCCTGCGATGATGGGGTGCCCTGGACAGACAGACGAAAGCAGAAGGATGCGCTCGAGTTTTGTGTATGCGCGCGCGCTCGCGCGTGTCGGCCGGTGCAAGTGCAAGTGCAGAGTGTCTCTTGTGTGTATTGATGTGGCGCTGTTGTTGGTCGTCGTTGTTGCTGTGTGTGCTGGTGTCTATGCGTGTGAGTGAGAGGGCGGTGTCAGTGTACCAATCCTCGGAATACAAGAAGCTGTCAAGTTACCTAGATCCCTCGACGCAGGAACAGGACTTTGGTTTCGTCACAGCCTCCTTCCCCCCTTTTCCCGCTGATATTCGTTACATCTCGCCGTGGCTTATTCCCTCGTGTCTGGCACCCTCTCGCGAAGAAGGGCTCTCACGCGGGTCGCTTTCTCCATAAAAGACAGTCGTACTGGTGGTCTTATTCCCTGGATGCCATCAGCGAGTGCTTCTATCGCCTTGCAGCCGCCTGCACTGTGGCCATCATTTCGTTTCGTTTCTCGGCCCAGACTTGCTACGGCACACACACTTTAAATTGCCCGCTTCTCAATCCCACTTCTCCAGGTCCAATTCCCTTTCCATTGTTTCAAAATCGCCAGCATCGCATCATATTTCGAGCTGCCGGTTTCCTCGTAACAAACGTTCCGTCATTGCTGACTTGCCATAAGTTCACCGAAAACAGCTACGCCGTGCTGAAAGGCCACCACGGAGGCAAGGCGGTTGGCTCTACGGGCTCACGACTTGTGCTCCTGGCTCTTGGCAGCTCGTCCTGACGGTTCTCCCTACGCCGCCTTCCTATTGATGCCACTACTTCAACGCTCACTGGGGACCCATCTCTTCGACCTTCTCGCTCTCTTGTCTTGAACGGCGAATTCAACCAGAGGCCAAAAATCTCACGATTCGCGTATCTATTTGTATGGTAGCAATGTCTCAAAACGGGTAAGTCATCAGGACTATGGCGAGGCCTTGGTCGCCTTCGCCGAGGCCAATCGCTAACTGGCCATCTCTAGTGGGACTGCCGATACCCCATCAGACTACTCTGATCACGGCCGCCTGTATGGGGGATTTCGACGAGGACGATATCTTCTTCCGATCGATGAGGCAAGTCAACTCTCAATTTCATGGCGTGGAAAAATGAGAAAGAAAAAAGGAAAAGAAAAAAAAAGGATGCTTCTCCGACTAACAATCCATAGGCCGAGCAAGACAGACTGGACATTTTCCACAAGCTCATATTCCTGGCAAGAAAAAGCAGATTACACGATGCGTTACTGCCCGATAGGGCTCAAGTCCTTGATCTCGGAACAGGCACTGGCATCTGGGCGATCGACGTTGGCGAGTAAGGAAGCCCATCCCGCTCCTCCTGCGCCAGGTTGCAGCACTTTTGTTTGCTAATACCGTCGCCACAGCTCACTTTACAAGGGCGAGGACAATCAGGGCCGCGTACTGGGGCTCGACCTTGCTTACATTCAGCCCAAGGTGTATGTTATCGTGCATTTCCCGCGGGCTTGGCAACATCGGCTCACTTTTTCCTAGGATCCCCACGTGTGTTTCGTTCGTGCGCGCCGATGTCGAGGCGCCGTGGCCGGCTCCGGAGCAGACCTTCGACATGATCCACATTCAGATGCTGCTCGGCTCCATACGAGACTGGTCAGACCTCTACAGGAAATCCTTCAGGCACATTCGGCCTGGTGGCTATATTGAGCAGGTGGAGATCGAATGGATGTTCCGTAGCGATGACAACACCTTGCCACCGGACTCGCCTCTTGTTCTTTGGGGCAACACCTTGCGACGTGCGATGCAGACATACAGGCAACCCATAGACATTTTGGACACCAGAGCCGAACTTCACGCTGCGGGCTTCACCAACATCACTGAGAACGTAATCAAGCTACCAATCAACCCGTGGAGCGCCGATGCGTTCGAGCAAGAGATTGGCCGGTGGTTCAATCTCGGTCTCACGCATGGTTTCGAGGCACTGACACTCGCACCCTTCGTCCAAATAGAAGGCTGGCCAAAGCACCAGGTGGACAGGTTGGTGGAAGACCTCAAGAGAGACATTTGTCGGCTCCACGTCCATGCCTACTGCAGAATGTGAGTTGCCGTATGCAGATTGCCGTCGAGGTAGCTGCAGGCTCTTTCTCTAGGCGCACAATGCTAATCGTCGAGCCCAGGTTTGTCTGGACGGCTAGGAAACCCGGCCAATGATTCGAAAAGGGGCAACCCTAACTGCCGAGGGGTCCCCATTACACAAAATGGGATTTGACGGCGCTGGTGATTCTCATGCCGTTACCCTCCCGTTGCAAGCCGGTACGGGCCCGGAATGGGATGAGACGAGCCTGCAAAGTCGGATATCTCGCGAAGAGACGCCTATCAATTGGACCACTATAGCGATTCTGTTTTCTGTGTTGACACCATCCACCTTCCTATCACCTTGGGTTCACTGCCAACTGCCTAACTACTTCGGTTACCGCGCTGCCAGCTAGCCAACTTGCGATTCCCTATGCAAAAGCTCTTCGCCTAACGTCGTCGTTTCCATTCTGCATCCCCGGAGAAATGCAGTTTGCTCTGTCCAGCCTCATTCTTGCTTGGAGTCGGTAGACCTTCGGTCGATCATGTACCCACCGAACGTCATCAAGCCGCCAGCTTGAGTTGTTCATGTGGAATGACGCCTCGCGGTTTTCTGCCTGAGATCTCGTCTAGGTCTGCTCCGGCCCCGCAGGTCACCACATCTCCCTCGATCCGTCCAGGGCCGCCGGCTGCCCGCATCACGTTGGCTAGGTGCATGCACACACAATGCGAAGCGTATCGAGTCTTGCAATCAGCCTATGGTCTTTCCCTCGCGTCGTTATCTCGCCTTGTTCGGACAATTTTGTCGCCAAAGTCTACTCGGTTAAGAACCACTCATCCTGCATTATGTTCAACAAAATCAACCAAGCTGCCCCTAGTAGCAGCCCTTTGAGCTTATACATGGGCTTGATGCAAGCACGGGTCCATATACACATTAACAATATACCCCGATTCGGCGCGTTAATCCACCAAAAATATATGTTATCGCTAACAGGAATCACGTTATTCAGACGCTTCGTTCTCCCGAGAATTCATCTGTCACAATGACTCGGCTATGCGAAGTCCTGGTCGAGGTCTACTCATCCCTTTGTTTCCTATGTCTTTCATCCGGATTCACTGGTAAAGGGGAAAATGGCCTAGTTCAACCAAAATCATAGCGGCGTGCAATTGCCATCGTGCAGTTGAGGATTTCCACATTTCTTCATTTCCTTTCCCAGCCTGGCGTCAAGCGCGGACCTAAACTCGGGGCGTTGGTTAACGGTGTGCATGCAATGGGATGACGGAATGGTGTGGATAGAGATGGCCAACGAGAGACACGTCGGCGTGCGGAGAGTGGCATGTTGCTAGTTCGTCGTGCCATGGTCCATATTGGCCGGCGGATCGAGCCACGTCTGCGTGATAGAAGGAGAAGGCCAGTGTTTGCGGCCGCTACTTGTTTTCTGTTTAACCCGTTCCAAGTTGGTTGTGTAAATAAAGCTCGCCTATGATGGACGATGACCCCAAATCGCGGCCCGCACAGGAGGTCGCTTGAGACCTTTACTGACGGCCCGGCCTACGTCACGGCCAGGTTCAATATTCCCGTAATGTGATCATTTGTGATATAGCTGAACCACGAGTGTGTTTCAAACCCTTAAGGCCAAGACCCGAGGTCGGCTTTTGATGTAGGAAGGGGGGGGAGAACAACACTGACAGTAAGCCTTGTCGCATCTCTTTGCGAGTTCGCGAGTAGCAGGATCTCAGATGGGACGGAGACATGTTCGCGTTGTTGCTTCGAGCCTTATGGAACAGTTGGTATTCCATTTCCCCCCCTCTCCCCTGCCCTACCATCTCCACATCCTGCGGGTAACATTTCTCCCGCATGCTCGTCCGCATCAGCCAGCCACTCTTGGTCAACCATTCGACTGTTGGTCAGCCCGTTTTCACCCCTTCCTTCCACATCGAACGTGTCAGCCATGGGCCACTTGACAACGTTACAATCCCGTCGTCAGGGCCCCCTACCGAGTTGGGCAACGACTGCATGGGCTCTGACCGGGATAGGAACATCGCTGTGGTTTTGCCAACGTTTGGACAGCAAAGCAATGAGACCCCCTCAGGGATGCGTAGCAGACCGGCATACATACGAGGAAACGGGAGAGATGCAGAGACGCCGTCGTCGAACATGCCAGTAAGCAGCACACATCACGTACGTGCCTCATGCCGTTGGCTCATGCTTCTCTGGTTCGCAACCGAGAACGACCCAGGTTTGCGCATCACCCGATCCCTCGGCGCATGGCACTTGTTGCACGTTTGACGCCCGAGGGGTTTTCCCCAATGCTCTCGCCGTTCGTGTTGCTTCCTCGTCTTCTTCCATTCTCGTCCTCCATCTCGTGCCCTCGCCTGTGGCATGTGCCCCCCCCCCCCCCCCCCCCCCCCCCCCCCCCCTGAGGTGAGGTTGGAATAGTGCAGACTCGGCACGCCTTGAAGTCGACTGGCCGCACCAGCCACCTCGAAGTGCGGCTTTCCTATCAAGGAGAGAAGCCCGACGTCTCCGAAGCTGCAGTCACCGTTGGCGGATTCGTCGATCGTCTGCCCAATACTCACATTGGAATTCTGCCCCCCCCCCCCCCCCCCTCACTTGCTCTTGTCTCTCTCCACTCACGCACGATGCAATTCATATGCACACTCACATAATCACACTCACACATGCATGCACTCCGACGTATCAACCAAGAACCACACCCTTGTAGGCCATTTTGCCGTTCCACCTCGAATGTACCTGTACACCATCGGGCGCCTGACGCCTGAATCCGGGAACACGGATCCCTGATATGAGTGGACTGGGTGAGAATAGAGATGCCCCCTCCCTCGTGCCATTGGTATTTTTCCCCATCCTATGGCCCTTTAGGAGTGACAGTCGGTGTGTGGGTTACGATGGAGGGGCATGCAAGATTGCGGGACTGAACCTCCTTTCTTTTCCTTCCCTTTCGATTCTTTTTTCTTCTTGCCTGCCACACCCGCTCTTGTCTCCTCGCGGGCTGGGGGAGCTGTCATGCGGGAACAGCTGGCCCTGCAGGTTTGGCTGGGTGCGAGTTGGACGGGCGCGCCGTTGGCAGGGTTGGCAGGACCACGGCCCGCAGCGATCCACGCCTTACCTGGAACCTGGTTGCCAGTCTTGGGGAGCACGTTATGTATGGCGATGTTGGACCGGGCGGGGGTAGCGGGGGGCGGAGTTGGTTGGGAGTAAAGGAGGCGGATGAGTTCGGGCTTCTGTTGTTGTTATCTAGGGTCTCAGGGCACAAACAATGTCCTCGTATTACGGGGGGAGGGGGAGATGTCGGTGTGCCATTTCTTCTTTCGCCTTGGACTCGTATCCCCGTTGCTTATGCTGTTTCTTTGTCGTTGGCGAGGTGAGAGATGTGTGGGTTCTGGGGGGAATCGGTCTCGATCTTTTCCAGGCTTCGAGCCGAGTAGTACCTCATCCTGTCATCCTTTCTTTTCCTTCGAGACTAGAGTGTGCTTCTATACTGGCTTCAATGCTGTTGCGAGAGCACGGGACCTCAGAACAACCAGAAAACCCACTCTGAGTCTGTGAGTTTTCTACTGACTGTTCCAATTTTTGTTCTCGGTGCAGGTCGTTGACCCTGTGGATCTAGAATGGAACTCGGAAGTGCAACTACTCGGTATATGCAATGCAAAGGTACGTCACAGGGGACTTGTATGTAGTCATCTACATAACCCTTGGATATTGTGAATAAGCAACAGGGAGGCCAATGTAGACATGACAGCATCGCATACTTGGCGAAACGACAACCTTGGTATAGGGTGATAACACTCGTTCCTTTCTTGCCTAGGCCGCATGCTGGCTTCAAAACTTGTTGAATGATAGATGGCAGGGCATTAATATGGTCTAGTCAAGGCATATTTCTTAAGCTTCTGTTGCTTCCGGGTATGTATGTAGTGCAAAGTACTTTGGACCTCATCGGCTGCCCCCCTAAGCAGACCACCACTACCTTCGAAGTCATTGCCCTTTTCGGACATGTTGTTTGCTTTCATGGGGCAACCCGAGGGGTTGGTAACGCGGCAGGGGGTTGGTGGGTTGCGGAAGTCCCCAAACTCTCGTACTCGTTTTGAGGGATAAGCCTCTGGCCTTGGTCCCCGGGACTGTCCCCCGGACGAATAGTATCCCTGCCGTCCAGGTCATGGAGGCAGCACCATCCACCGTTTGCCGGGGTTGGTCCTGTTCTGTATATGTACGGTTGGGAAGGTATGAATGGCAGACATCCGGCCCCCCTGGTCGACACGGGAAGCACCGCTTTGCATTGATACCACACGCGGTGTGTAGTCGATGAGGCGTACACAATCTTCTACGGTGGGTGTGATACGGAACATATCACAGGGAAACTTTTTGAATCTTCGGCTTTTCTCTCCTGAACACGCGTGCGACGTAAACGGGGAGCCCACAGGGAGGAGTAGGAACGTTGGCTGGGGCCGATACCCAACATGTCGCGAAGGTGGCGCCACAGCAGCTGTGCCTTATTATAATCCACCTTGAAAGTCCAAGGTCGGACCTGGTTTCCTGGTTGGCATTAAAGAGGTCTATCACCTTGTAGCTTTGTTCCCAATGTCGTGGCGGCGGCGGTGTAGATTGGGCGAGGTAAGTATCCGGTACGATTTTGCCAACGACCGGGTTATGGGACTGGAAAGTGAGGGAAAGCCAGGGGATAATACGCGAGGACTTTTGATACTTGGTTGACCCGTGAGGGGACCAGTTTGCTTGTTGATGACAGGTGGAGTTCAAGGTCGAAGAAGGGTGTTCAATAGGCTTCTTATTAATGTAAGCTATCATTGTCTGAAAATGTTTGGCATGAGAGCCTGGCTAGTGATTCTCCTCATCTGTTTGCCCCCTGCCCCTGATTCCACGCCCATCATAGATGACAGACGGGTGAGATACTCAAAGTTACTTCCATGCCTACTTTCTTGGTTCTTGCTGCAAATCGAGTGTTCGATGTGTAAATGTCATCAAGGTTCGGCATCAGGCCATGAACTGGTATAAACGCACGCTGGTGCTAGGTCGTTGGCTGAAGTGATTCAGATATCTACCGAAGGTGATGTGTACGTTCTTTCTCTCTATGGCTTAGGCATTGACGAGAAAAAGGGATCAGGACATAAGAGCTCTTAGCGCTTCCTGACTTTATACTACTTGGTTCAGGTAAAACAATTCGAACAGAAAACAGGAGAAGGCAAAAGGATGACGAAGAGTCTGTTTCAGCCATCGATTTCCGCTGATCTGCATGGCAAAGAAATTCTTAGAGTCTCTAGTCACGAGTAGCAAGAACGAACGTGCCGTATGGTTCTCTCCCCAACTAGGGTACCATATATGTTGCTTCAGAGGGAAAGAGAGAACCTGAAGTGACGTGTATATGTGTAAGTGTCTCGATAGAACACGGAATACAACGCAGCACACAGAATACGAGTAAGTAGTTAAGAAATCTAAACTTTCGGACTGTCAATGAGTCGGTGACGTCTTGATGTACTCTTTCTGGGGTATCCTCCGGGACGATGCAATGTGGAAGATGCAAGAAGCGGCAGTTTTAGTGATGGTCTTGTTGAAGTTCGTTTCTCCCTTGGTCATTCATAAATTGACACGGCGTAGTCAAAGGCAGTGGGCAAGCACGGGGGAACTTTGTTCTGACATCAAATTCCTTTTTCATAGCAACGTTTATCCATCTTGGCCATAGACTGCCACAGAAGCCCTTGTTCATGCGCTTCCTTCCCCTCGACTGATGAGTCCAACGTGCGGGCTGTAGCCCCATGAACGCCATATGTTGTGACTTATACTAGGAAGCAGGAATGGGATGCTTATCTCTTGGCCGGCTGTAAGCTAAATCTGGACAATGACCATCCAAGGACAAGAACGTCAAGAGTAAGCTAAAAAAGAAAGCCGGGATTGCGTCCAAATGTCCTAATAAGTTGAGAAGGTACAAAGAGTAAAAGGAGATCGTACCGTAGCATATGAAGTTCGGCGTAAGAGTACAATTCAACCAAGATGCCACGACACTGAATACTCGTCAGACGGAAGGAAGCGTGGGAGACGAAGAGAGAAGAGGACGAGATTGCTCTCACATTCTCCGAGAGACTGCATTAGACACTATCACGCTGGGCTTCGCAAAGTGCCCCGCTGATTCCAGATGACCTCCTCCAAGGCCATCTTCAATTTGGCTTTCAACGGAGGTCAAGCTAAAGCTCGCTTTGAATATACACGCCTCTTTGATGAACAACACTTCTGGATCCCTGACTATTTTGGACCAAAAACGCTTGGGGAGTTGGCCTGATATTTGTCAATTTGACAAGCCACTGAAGTGAGGCTTTCTGCTACAGCTGGCTTTCGAACAAGCCTGCTGTGTGTAATGTATGACCTAGATATGGCTTCAACAGCTCATTTTCTTTGATAAAGATGATCTTTTCGTTGTCTCGCAGTTCCTTTGGGCACGAATCGTATCTATTACGTGCGTTATCAAGAGACTTCGGCGCCAATTCATTTACAGAGATTATCTAACGAGCACGCACTTACGAGAGTGAAAAGTCTTTTGGATGCAGAGATATCAGACCAAGGGTGGTTTCGTCCAAGGTACAAAAGGGACGGCAAATATGGGTTCAAAAAGGTTTCCTGTTATTTACCTGCAGGAGGCAGGTTTCGCAGCGTGGGTGGGCTGCGGTTGACGTGTGATGTACAGAGTCTACATAAGGAAAAAATAAGGTGCCTGTCGAGGAAGCAGCCTGACGACCGGGTCCAATGCCGTCAGACCGTTCTCTTTCTGCGTTTCCCAGACATCAGCTCCGTAGCGGTCGAACGAATCTCGACCGGGAGCTGCGTGACTGGATACATGAACCTCTACCGCGGGCATCGAGCATTCACGTCATGGTTCCTAAAAACACCCCCTCCACCGATTTATATATCCCGATACCACCATTTGCGCTCTTTTCTTTAGATGCAGTTTGAATTAAGGAGGAACAAACCAGCTCACATCCCGTTTTCCCTTCGAATCGATACGAGATGGGGAGGCTCGAAGTTCGCTCGTTTAGTGGTGGGCGGCGTGGGTCTCGCCGTGGTAGCCGACAAGCTTGAAGCGGCCGATCATCTCGCCGACGGTGAAGAAACCGAGGCACTCAGCGGCGACGACGGCACCGAAGGCCACGGAGGCGGTGTTGATGCGCGAGGCGAAGGTAGCGGGCTTGGCGGCGGCGGCGGAAGCAGCAGAGCCGGCGGTCGAGGACACGGAGTTCAGGAGGCCGCTGGGGTTCTTCAGGACGCTCAGGGCGTTCTGGAAGTAGGACTGGAAGGTGCTAATGGGGCTGTATCGCTCGTTAAAAGCTGAAGAGTCCATACCAATGCCAAAATCAACTTACGGAGGAGCCATCTTCTGGCCGTGGAAGACGATCTTGGACAGCTCAAGGCCGACGCGGGAGTAGTAAATGACCCAAGGAACCTGCTCTGTAGTCGCATATCCGTCAGCAATTGGCCCACCAAACTTGGAAAACGCGCTCGATTGCGCCAGTGCTCATGGAAATCATCGTCGCGGGTGACACGTACTCTCGATGAAGTTGATAACCTTGCCGGTGCGGCCGCCGACCTTGCCGAGGGCGCTGACGGCACCGGAGAGGGCGGGACCGGCGGCGCTGGCGGCGCGGCTCAGGCCTTGGGCGGCCTTGGCCGAGTACTCGCTGGCCTTGCCGGCGGCATCCTTCGCGGACTCGGTGGCCTTCTTGGTGGTGGTAGACTCGAAACGGGCGGCGACGCGCGAAGGGAGAGTGCGGGCGGTGGTCCGCATCAGCGGGCGGGCGAGGGCGGAAGACATTTTGGGACCGAAGGGGGTGGAAGACGTCGACGTCGGGAGAAGGGGATTAAAAGTCGGGGTATCTGGATCTCGGATCGGGAAGCGTCGATGTGGGCGGCTCCGGGGTCGAAGAGGGAGCTTCGTTGGCGGCCAATTGATGGGAAGGGGGTGGTGATGGGGGTGTGTGTTTTTGCGTGAAGGTGAAAAAAAGAGCTCTCTTGCCAGAGTCTGTCTCCGACCTCTCGGAAGATTTCGCTTGTGCTGTTGTTGCGAGCCGGACGAATGGCCCGTGCGTGCTTTTCCTCGCTGGGTGCTGGGTGCTGGGTGCTGGGTGCTGGCTGCTTGCTGGCCAAGGCAACTGATGAAAAATCCAACTGCTCAGGCAAAAGCGAGGCGTGAGGTCAGGTACAAGGGAAAGCGTGCTGTACTGGCAGGGGCAGGAGGTACATAGTGGTGCGCCCAGATGGCTCCACGGGGCTATGCCGCTATTGGATATGACCAACTACATGGTGGCTTTTTCAAGATGAGTGGGGTGGTTTGTCCCCTTCATTGCCCAGTGCTGCTCTTGCCGCCTTGAGAGGAGCCTAATGAACTTGACAGGCGGGCAGCAAGGCAGTACTGGGGCAGAAGAAGGGGCGGAGGTTGTGACGGATGCCGCATCTCAGCTGCCTGCCTCTACGGGCATCCGTTTGGTATGGATGACTTTTGTCACTCCTCATCACATGCTTCCAAAAGGCAATATCATCAACATTGCACTCTAATCCCACATCCATCTTTACCCGTACCGGATTTCAGTCATCACCTTCGTCGCGCAACGCTGCTCAGCCCCCACAAACACTACATGCACACGTTGGATATAGTCATACAAATTCATTGGGAATATGTCTAAATTGTATCCGATCAAATAAAATAAAGCCATCCATGACACCAAATCGCCAACACCACCGGATTATGCCCAAAACACCAACCATGTCATGTACGCAGCTTAGTCCAAGCTCTGGATCATGACCTTAATAGCACCCGACTTAGGATCTCTGGCCGCCTCGAAGGCGCCGAGGGCATCCTCGAGCTTGAACTTGTGCGTCACCAGCTTGCTGAGGTCAACGACACCGCTCTCCACCAGTCGGATGGCTCTGGGCCATGTGTTGCAGTAACGGTACTGCAGCTGGATGTCGACCTCGCGGACACTGGCGCGCATGAAGGGAAAGTTAATCTCGTTGCGGCCAACACCGATGATGAAGACCTTGCCGCCAAACTTGCTGGCCCAGACGGCGGAAGCGATGCTGCTCTCGACACCGGTGCACTCCATGGCCACAGCGGGCTCGACGCCTCCGAAGGACTCGACGATGCGCTTCGCCTCCTCCTCGGCAGTTCCGCGGCCGACCTTGTGGGTGATGGCCGTGGGCACCAGCTCCTTGGCGAAAGCCAGACGTCCGTCGTCAATGTCAGTGACAACCAACGGGCAGGCACCGGCAGCCTTGGCGCAGAGAAGGGTGATGAGACCGATGGGGCCGGCACCGCAGACGAGGACCGGATCGCCGAGGCGCACGCCGGCACGCTGCATGCCGGCGAGGGCGACACTCAGGGGCTCCAGCATCGCACCGTTCTCGTATGTCATGTTACCAATCTTGTGGCACCAGACGGCAGGGTGGTTGACGTATCGGCGCAGAAGACCCGGGACCGGTGGGGTGGACAGGAACTGGACCTGCTCGCAACCGTTGTAACGGCCGGTCAAGCAGGGCTCGCAGGCGTTGCAGATGACGTTCGGCTCGATGGCGACGCGGTCGCCGACCTTGAGGTGGGTGACGCTAGGGTGGACGGCAAGAATCTCACCGGCGGACTCGTGGCCGAGGATGTGATCACCGTCGACGATCATGGGGCCGATGCATCCGTGCTTCCAAAAGTGAACGTCGGACCTGTACGTCTTTCGTCAGTTTCGTCCTCTCTTGCGGTCAACGTTGCGCGCCGCCAGTATGCTTACCCGCAGATGCCGGTGCTTCGGACCGCCACTGTGACCTCGCCATGCTTCAATCCCTCTCCGGCCTGAACAGCTTCCAACTTGGGTTCGGCCTCGTTGATCCACAGGTCGTGTGCGGGGTTGGTAAAAACACCAATGTTGGCCTTGGACGGCTTGACGGAGCCGACGGCTGCGGGAGGGTCAACAGCTGAGGGAGACATTGTGAGATCTGATTCTGAGCTTGTGCGTATGTGTGTGATCAAGCAGGGCTTCGAAAAAAACAAAAACCTGCAGAAAAGATTGTCTTTGCCACGAGAGGATCCGGCGGGGTATGAAACGTGGGTGCAAGATCGACGACGAGACGACTAGCAGCGACGGCGGGGAGCCTGAGGAGCGGGAGGATGGACAGAAGAGAGACGAAGGAGACAGAGTAAGAAGAGAGCAGAACTGGAGCGCAAACCACACGGCTGAACGGTCGCCTGGCTGGAAATATACCTTGGAGACCTCGTGGGCTTTTCTTATTTTATTTCGGGTCGACAAACAACCAGGAGCTTCTTCGGCCCCTCGATGTTTTAACCCAGCCCCTCATGACCCCTCGAGGACGGCCCCCCGAGGCGAATAGTTCACCCCAGTTCCCCACGTCGTAACGTCACGCAGGGTCGAAGCTTGTTGGCAGGGGGTGGGGCGCTGCCGCATTGTGGGAATTGTTCGGTCGCTGTAAGACCGATTTTTCCTCTTTGCGACTTCCCGCTCCAATCACGACGACGATCAGTACCCGGCGTCGACCATCCCCCCGCGACACGCTCGTACAAACGAAGCGCTTCTCTCACCCGTTGGAAGCGGTTGTTCTCGTAGTTCGCAGGTCCAGGCGCGCCGGGAGGGGCTATCAGCTGAATACTCGTCCCGCGGGGTTTTTTTTTTTTTCATGCGTTCACGTGGTATTTGGACCAGGGATTTTGTTGAGGGTTCTGAAATTTCCTTCCTTCTTCCATCGTCTCTCTCGTTGTATTGTCGCTGGTTAGGGACCATGTCGGTCCACGAATCGCGAGGGTGCCCGACGCAAGATCCCTTGGCTGTACCTAGACCTCGCACACCAACTCTGCTAGTCTCTAAACAATCCGGTGGCCGGCCCCGAACAACCCCCCGTTCGCCCTAGGCCCGGAGAAGTTTTGGGTCATCGCATGCGGCAGAGACCATGGGTGATATGGTACCTCGGCCCTAGACCTCCCTTTTCGATATGCGCCTGCATGGACGTTTCTCTGGTCGTCTTATCCGCCCATACGCGCATGTAGAAGCTAATTACATTTCTGAAAATTTCCTTCGCTGGCAGGACGATGCACCATGCGGCCGAGTTATGAGACTCTCTATGTTTCTCTTTCTGTAGGCTGGGATCGACCGTTGCTCACCCAGGATCGGCCAATAGCCGCGCGCCGACGCATGCTCCTTCCCGACGGACGGATGAATGGGTAACAAAGGTGGTTGACACTTGCATCCGGCACAAACGCTGTGCTGCGGGATTTCTTATCTACCGACTCTTCTTGGTGGTGTTGCAGGTATGGTTTTTGTCTCTCATTCTCTCAACTAACAAACCATACCGCCCAATCGTTCGAAACAAAATACCCGCAATCGGGGCAAGTTCTGAGTTATACCCGCACTCGGGGCTAGAATATCCGAGGAGAAAGTTCGGACCCTCTCTCTCTCGCCTTTGTCATGCGCCCAGACTTGACCTTTGGCCCGCCGGGCGACGAGTGGCACTACGAGCGACCATCGCGAACCTATGATCTCACCCGGGGCCGGTCGCCGGCTTGGACGGTCGGCACGAGCCAAGGGCCCGTGGAGACGTCGATTTCGGTGGCCCCCCACATCACGGCGCTCGTGATTATCGACATGCAGAACTACTTTCTGCACCCGAAGTGTCGAGACCACCCGGCCGGCCTGGCCGCGGTGGAGAAGACCGAGATGGTCATTGAGAAATGCCGCGAATTAGGCGTCCAGGTACGCATTGACATTCCCGCCAGTCGGAGGTTCGGGACTCCCCGGCAGACTTTATGTCCCGTCTTACGGGAGGTAGACGAGGGAGGGAGAAGAGGAGGGGGGAGAGGATGGAACACTTCCGCCGAGGGGTCATGAGGTAAACGTAGCTAAGCTCACCGTTACACGCACGAAACACAGGTAATTTGGCTGAACTGGGGCCTGACCGACGACGACCTTGCGGCAATGCCCGCCAGCGTCCAGCGCGGTTTCTCTCGATCGCTCATCATTGGCGAGTCGGACGACACGGTTGTCCGCCTCGGCCTCGGCGCGGATCTCGGCGACGGCCAGGGGCGCTGCCTCGTCGCCGGGGAGTGGAACGCCGACATCTACGGGCCGCTGAAGCAGAGCGCCCGCCCGGAGGACGTGCGCTGCGACAAGAACAGGATGTCGGGCCTGTGGAGCCCGGAGCAGCCGCTGCGGAGGTACCTGGAGCGATCCGGGCCGGATGCGGGTGCCGGCGGGGGGGAGGGCAAGCGCACGCTGCTCTTCGCCGGCGTCAACACGGACCAGTGCGTCCTGAGCACGCTGATGGACGCATACAACGCCGGGTGGGATTGCGTCTTGCTCGATGACTGCTGCGCGACCAAGACGCCCGGGGCCCGGGAGGTGTGTCTGCACAATATCGCCGTGAGTATTTCCATTTCTTCTCCCTGCTTGATCATGTTTGTGTGGCTCTCGTGTTCGTGCTGGAAACTCGCCGTCGACTGGGCGCTCACTAAGCATCACAGGGCTCGTATGGGTTTGTCATCTCTAGCGAGGCCTTTCTCGCGGGGAAGGCCTCGTAAGAGGGTTCACGGGGCCGCCTGTTGGACACGATATCAGCCCACCCGCTTTTCGTGTTGCAGAGAGGCCTGACGGTGAGTCAACCAAACATGCCGGTGGTTGCTCCGGGGTGCGAGCGCCATTGCTGACGGTGGGTGAGAAGCGGAGACCGGGTTGCTGGAAGAGGCTGGGAGACGCTTATCTCGAAACGAAAGCCAACAGGCGGGCGTGTACCGCGATACGAGACAGTGGCCAATGGAGGAACACGTGGGTGGCCGGTCACGAAATGTTTCCGAGGGGGCGCTCCAGTCAGCACGATTTCGGCACATGGTTCTTCCAATAATTATTGATTTCTGTTTTTTTCCTGCAATATCCCAAGACTGTGTGTGGCTTACGACGTGGCTCGTAATACCCGGCTACGCCGCATGGCTCGTTCTTCATACGTTTTCATAATGTTGCTTCATTCTCGTGACTGCCTCGGACACCGCTGTGCGCCCGTGTGTGTGAAGCCTCAATCATTTCTGAGCCCGATTCGAATAACCTCTTGCCTCGACAGGCCCACCAAACGACGGCCAGCAAGTGAGAACCATTCGCCATGCGTTTCCATTCTCCGTGCAAGCCAGTGTGGCTATCTCCTGCACCATCAACCCCGCGTAGTCATATACTCTTTGGTCCAGCCAGTGAGGGAGCCCACGCAGGGGATCCCATTCGTTGGCTAACGTTCGAAAGATACCGAGAGGGGACGCATGGGCTATGTACGCCCAGCCGTTTCTTTTGCATATTCCCTACCAATCCCAAAAAGGCAGTCTGAATGCATGTTCTGCGATTCGACCAAAGAAAAGGGTTCCCCCCCCCCAATCTATGTGGGGTGAAGCCGATAATTGCGCCCGTAATGCCGCTGTCGATGATGCGACCTGCTCGAACGCCGATATATGCATATGGTGTAGTGAATGTGCGTATGTGCGTGTGAAAGTGGTGCGAAGGCGTGGGGCGCACATTGCGGTATGGCCAACGCTTTGATGTTGTTGTTGGTGCGGGTAGTCGTAGTTTCTGTTTGCGAATCATCGCACAATACTACCATCGAACCTTCCGAATTCAAGATGGCTCGTTCAACCGCTCATGACCACGACGTCGCCTTTGCAGATGCCGTAGGAGCAGCAAACCTCGGGGCTGGCCTTGCCATTGAGGATATCATCCCGCTTTGCCTACAATAGAGTTAGAATGTCTCGGTTGTCTTGAGCCAGACGGGTTGGAGACGAACATCTGGGCAGGGGAGCGGCCGGCCCTGGACGAGAAAGCCAAGAGAGGCGATGGCAAGAGCCATTGGTAGAATTGTAGGCAGCTGCATAATTGCTTCGTGCGCAGTCGAAAGGCTGGGAGAAGAATTGCGAGAGTGGAAGATGCTCAAGTAGTTCGATCACAGGCAGTGGTGATGGGGGGACGCTATATCGCTTTGTTGAAGACAGCGAGTGAGTTGAGGGTGGTGGAAGCCCTGAAGAAAACAGACTCAAAGCGAGGGAAGAGGGTGTGAATAAATAAAAAGACCAAGAACCTTCTCGATGAAAATGCAAACGAGGCAACTGACAGGATACAGTGAGTCGAAATCTGGGGGATGACGGGGGCGGGAGGAATGCTCTTTAATACGGACAAACAAACAAAACGTATACGAGCGTTGCTCCGATAGGAAACTCTGCAGGAGCCATGGGTGACGGCGTTAGTCCGCGCCACACATCGCAGCTTATTGCTTCGAACCTTAGTGAACGCCCATCTCATGCTCGCAGGGCGACGGGCGCCCGCGGGCGAGGGCCGTTGGGGGGCGGGGGGCTCGTGGACGCACACAGGCCCTGGAAAGCAATGACGGACGAAAGGGATGGGGCCAGAATTTGTGTGCAACCAGAAGTCACTCCCTTGATATCTCACATTCGCAAGACCTGCATGTGCTACTGAGACACGGCAGCTCGTCAATTCCCTAATGGACACATGGTGTTGTTGTCGGTTGTTGCCGTCGGCTTCGCACTCGCTGGAGGAAGTACCATGTATTCCGTCCCACGAAGAGATGCTTGACGAGAATGGGGTTGCCAAGGCATTGGCCGATGGACCAGTATCTGCGAGGAACGAGACTACGAGGGTGTACTATGGTGTCAGGCCAAAGTTTTTTACCCCTGTCGGGTACCTTGGGTCCACATCAATGGTCAGACCATACTAATCTGGGCTTAGGCAACATTTAGGTACTTTTCTTCCCAACTGCTGATTTTTC